>JAXDDX010000016.1:1815000-1820000 GCA_034670405.1 Hoplostethus atlanticus | reverse complement strand
CTCATTTCTGTCCTCTCTTTCTATCTGTTCGCTTTCTGTTCTGTTTCTGCCCTGTTGCTTTACTTCAGCTGCCTTGTGCTGTTTTTTTTTTTTTTTCTGGTACTTGATTTCCAGTACGTTTCAAGTTTTTTTTTTCCTCTCCCTTTTCTGTTTTGGGGTTGGACTGTATTGTTTGACATTACTTATCGTCTCTCCTTCGCTCCTGGTTTCTGCTGACTACTCCCCAGTCTATTTTTTGCTGTGTCACAAGTCCGTGTCCTCTTGTTTTTCTATGTCAGTGCTCTAAATTGTCCTCTTGTCCTTCCTCATCTCCCACTTCCCCTCTCTTCTATTTACCCACCTCCCATCCTCTTCATCCTTTGCTTCTCCTCCCTTTCCCCCTAACCTTGCTGCAACCTCTCTCCATCATCTTCTCTTCCTGTCCTCACACATAATCTCACCTTCTCTGTCTGGCTCTGCAATTCTGCGTAATGGGAAAGACAGAGCTCTATTTTCTGTGTAAGGGTTTTCTGGATTGTCTTTGCCTCTGCCTGTCTGTGAGTATCCATCTGAGTGTGTGTGTGTGTGTGTGTGTGTGTGTGTGTGTGTGTTCCCTTATATATTATTGTTTTTTTCTTTTTACTAATACTCTATTCTTTCCTCTCCTCTACTTTTTTTTGACTAAAACGAGTGCGTGGTGTGGTAGACCTAAGCTCAGTTTGACTTTGTAGTTCTGCTCATTGAGTTCATCATTTATTAGACTTGTTTTCAACCTATAGTTTCTTTTAACAACCATCCACACTCAGACAACCACCAGCCAGACTTTGTGTGTGTGTGTTTACAGGTGTATGATTTGTGTGAGCTGGTGCATGTGAGTGCATGTGTACACTTTGGTCTATTTTGTGGCCCTACTTCGTGCTCCAGATACGCCGTGCGGTCAGTAAGCTCCTGTCCTGCAGTAAGTGTCTCCTCAGCACATGCTGGGCTCCTGATATTAATAACAGTCTTAGAATGTGGATGGAAATAGAGCCTCAGGCTCCTCCAGTGGACGCCAAGAAGTCATTTGACATTTCTTATTAACCCCCTTTAGAACAGGACTCAGGGTGTGAGGATGAACCTCATCGAAGGAGCTCACACTCTTAGAGAATGTTAATCATGGCCAGCGGTACGACAGGTGTTGAGTCTGGAGTATGTATGCAATACATGAAAGTGAGCACTCTTCAATGAGACAATAGCACAGCTGTGTTTCAGTGTGTGTGCATTTATACGTATGTATGCTTGAATTCATCGATTGGAGATATAGGGGTCAACCTTTGCCCTGTAAGGCCCAGAGGTCAGAGGTCACTGAGTACCAGACATTCTCCATTTCAGTCTTTGATTGGACAGTGAAGAAAGGGACAGAGTCAGGTTGATCCTCCTGATGTGTCTTCTCCTCCTTCACCTGTCACACTTTTGGTTGGTGTTTGACTCCAGCGGAGCAGCAGTGAGGCTCCGGGCAACAACAAGAGGGACACTGGGAGTGGCCACCTGATCTACAACAGTGGAGACATCCTCCAAGACAGATGTAGGTCTGAGCTCAGTGGGAAGTCATGGCACGCGTTCTAATAAAACTACTGCTTTATTCTTTCTTTATTCTTTCTTTCTCACCTCTGTCTAACTCATAGATGAGATAGTCAACACTTTAGGTGAGGGAACGTTTGGGAAGGTGGTACAATGTTTGGACCATGGCAGGTAAACAGCTTCATCTAACAATATGCAATATGTCTGGAATCACTTTTATTACTGATCAAAAAGGCAATTCAGTTGAGGCTCTGCTACTCAATACTTCAATACACAGTGGTGGGGCACGTACAGCGCTCAAGATCATTAAGAACCTGGAGAAATACAGAGAGGCAGCCAAACTGGAAATCAATGTGCTGCAGAAGATCAGTGAGAAAGACCCACACAACAAACAGTGAGTACTGTGTTTACATGCGTAGACAACACTGTGATTTAGAGTGAAGTCAGCTGAGCAGTTGTAGTCATCTTGGTGATGATGCTTCTCCCCCGCCTCTTTCCCTCTCTCCCTTGCCCGAGCTAGGTACCAATCCTCTGTCTCTGTTTCTTCTCCCCGTCAGTCTGTGTGTACAGATGCTGGACTGGTTCAACTACTACGGTCATGTGTGCATCTCCTTCGAGCTGCTGTCTCTCAGCACCTTTGACTTCTTGAGAGGGAACAACTTCCTGCCTTACCCCATTAACCAGATCCGACACATGGCCTATCAGATCTGCCACGCTGTCAACTGTGAGTCCAGTATACACTAACTACACTAACTCCACTAACTCCACTAACTACGCTACTTATTTCCTTATGGATCAATGTCAGCGATGGAGGTGAGCAGGTTATTCCACGCGGTTCTGTTAGAGGATGGCAGTAGCCTGGCTGGTGCCAGTTTGAATCCAACTGGAAAACTCTTTGTGAGAAAGTGAGAAGCTCCCCTTCCCTCAACAGCTGCTGCTGAGGTGTCCGTGAGCAAGGCGCTTAACCCCCAGCTGCGTCAGTTCAACACATTCCCAGGTGTGAATGTGTTGAACTGTAGGAGTGTGAAGCGAGTTGGTGCTGAAACGAGATCACGCGTGCTCACTGGACTTTCTAGATAGAGGTTAAATCTTTAATTGATGAGACAGATCGGCACAGTCCGCATGTTTTATTAGTTATTACAGTTTACATGATGGTCGCATTCTTGCACTTCCTTCAAAAATCAACTTGTATGCCTCCTTGTTTGACAAATGTTCAAGTTGACCAGAGGAGGGCGTGTACTCTTGTTAAATCTCTCTCTCTCTCTCTCTCTCTCTCTCTCTCTCTCTCTCTCTCTCTCTCTTTCTCCTCTCCCCCTCCCTCTGTCTCCACTGCAGTTCTCCATGACAACAGGCTGACTCACACGGACCTGAAGCCAGAGAATATCCTCTTCGTCGATTCGGACTACACCCTCAGATACAACGCTGACAAGGTTAGGAGAAATGGCAGGCAAAAGGAGAGGGAGAGGCGTGAGGGGGCAAGGGTAGAGCGAATCAGTGAGGATGTCAAATAAGCAGGGATTAATGCAGCAAGAAGAGGGAGATGATTTTATGTCTCTGCATAACATGTTGTCCTCAATGTGGAAATGTTTGGGGGCTTTGAGGAGATATTGTTCAAAATCACCTTTATCTGATGATTCTTTATTATTTATTTCTTTATCTGCCGTTCATTTCGCCTCCCTCCGTCCTCCTCCAGAAATGTGACGAGAAGAGAGTGAAGGATACCACGGTGCGACTTGTTGACTTTGGCAGCGCCACCTTTGACCACGAACACCACTCGGTTATCATCTCTACGCGTCACTACCGCGCCCCAGAGGTCATACTGGGTGAGAGATGTTTATTTGCACCGGAGAATAACCAGCAAGCGTCAATCCTGTCTTACTTATTTTGTTAAGCTTTGGTCCCTTTTCCCCTGTAGAGTTGGGTTGGAGTCACCCGTGTGATGTCTGGAGTATTGGTTGCATCCTGTTTGAATACTATGAAGGTTTCACACTGTATCAGGTGTGTGTTGCATGTTGACAGTAGGAATGTCTGTGGTCTTATGTGATGAGCATCTTGCTGTGTCGGTCTCACGTTGTGCAGAGGTTACTGTGTCTGTGTTCACTCAGACTCATGACAATAGGGAGCATCTTGCCATGATGGAGAGAGTACAGGGACCAATCCCCCAGAGGATGATCCTCAGGAGCAGGTAACACGAGCATGTGCACACACACACAAACACACAAACATACTTTATCTGACAAAACTCTGTTTGTCCTTTCTTCTTCCCAGGAAACAGAAGTATTTCTGCCGTGGGCGTCTAGATTGGAAAGAGAGCTCCAAGGCAGGACGCTATGTCAAAGACAAGTGTAAACCGTTAAGGGTGAGCTCAGTTTCACTCCATACTCCACCGCGTATTACTTCTGTGAGCTGATCGATATGTTTTTCTTTTGACCCCTGGTGTTTCAGAAGCACCTGCTGTCCAAGGGAACGGAACACTATCAGTTTTTTGATCTGTTGGAGAGGATGCTGGAGTACGAGCCCTCCAAACGCATCTCTCTCTCCTCTGCTCTGCATCATCCCTTCTTCCTACCCCTCCATCACCCGGGAGGGAGTCAAGTCTGGAGGAACAGCTGTGACATCAGCAGATGACCCCTGAATAACCACTTGACCCTTGAAGCCTGACTCCCACATGCCAACGGATGAAGTCTGTTACAAAATGCTATATATACATTTTGATTAAAAAAAAATCGTTACCTGAAGTCAATCCTTCATCCTTCAATATCTCTAAAATTTAGAGGATCCATTCTTTAAATACGAGGGCTTCAGGTATCTACAATCTAAATGCTATCAATTACTTTGTAAGATGAGGATATAGTGGGTATCCCAGTTTGAAATGAAACTCCTCCAAGTATGACTGAGACAAACAGTTTCATCCATCTACCTCCTCTCTGTCCGCCCCTCTCTTTATCCCTCTGGTCACCTGGTCATGAGTACAGTGTGTATGTTTTAAGAGACAGTGTGTGTGAGGTCGCTCATTGAGCTGCTCTGCCATGTAACACGACAGAGACACTCACAGCAATATAGGATGACAATCTCATAAGCACCGATTCTGACCCACATAACTGCCAAAAAGAGAAGCAAAGACATTATAGTATCTTTTTGTAATATTTAATCTGCTTTTTGTAATAATGTTTTGTATGAAATTGTGTTTAATAAATTGAACTCTTCTGCTCTTGTTTTGATTTAAGACTCGAGCCTAGCACCCAATGAATGGTCCAGACATCCGCGCCACACACTGCTCATGTAGCTGCCATTGACTTCCAGCCCTCCCTTGGCATGGAGGCAGTCTGATCTTGACTGAGTGCAGCTCAGCGAGCAGCACGGTCACAAGGCTGAGAGTGTGTGTGCTTGCCAGTTTTCTTATTCAGCCTTGGCAGAGCTGAGAGGAGACCTGGTGTCAGTGCGTGGGTGTCGGACTGAAT
>JAXDDX010000016.1:1775000-1812500 GCA_034670405.1 Hoplostethus atlanticus | reverse complement strand
GGCAAAGTTAACACGGCATGTCAAGAACACAAGTGAACCATTGAATGTAGAAAAAAATCACGCGTCGGGGCAAAATTGTGATTGAATGTGCAATCAAATGCAATCACGCACCTACATACACACTTTAGGAGGCACAAGTTACAGTGTTGTCATACAATCTGTCTTCCTCACACACACGTGAGTCAACGGGTGCATGCCCTGCCGCGGCTAACGAGATTCACCCTCATTAGATCCTTTAAGAACTAATCTGTATGGGGAGTGGAGGGTGGGGTCAGGGAGGGTAAGAGGGATGGGGAGAAAGTGAGAGCGGTTGAAAGCGGTGGAAACCCTGAGCACATCCTCAGAAAAGACAAGCACACTGCACAAGGCAGTGGTCTTGGGGAAAAAACTCTCTTATTTGTTGTTGCTTTCTGCGGTTTATTTCAAAGCTTTGTGGAATTTGGTGGTTGGATATCGATGCAAACCATCTGGCTGGAGCTTGAAGGATTTCTTGTTTTGAGCCTTAGGCCTACTGTGGCCACCTGGGTAAGAAAACACCGGACTGGACGGCTGTGGGTCTGTATTATGACGGCTACAAAGCTCCTCACTTAGTTTGTGTCTGGATGAACAGCAGTGACAAATGGCCTGAATAAATAACATGGCCAATTTGTCCAAGTATCACCTTCACTACCTGTCCTTGTGGTTTCTGCTTTGTCTCTCTGTCTCTCTCTGTCTCTCTCTCTCTCTCTCTCTCTTTGTGGGCAGTCTAGATGACAAACTCTTTATCTGAGCATTCAACCTTTGTTTGCAGATGTGGGAGGGCCTTGTCTGACTGGATGTCCTTGTCCTTGGCAGGTCTCAACCTCCGAGTTATTGTCCCCGCAGATCTTGGCTGTGGGTGCGACACAAAGATTTGTGTGTGTCTCTGCAGGCGGTAACAGAACATGAGTTGAAGGAGAATACCATTATATATCCACCCAGCATCTATCCACCAAGCAGGGGCGTGCACAATCCCTCTCTCTCACACACGTTCTGACAGAGCTCCGCAGCATCATGAACTCTGCAGTGAAGAAGTCGCTGAGGGTACCCATCAGGAAGCTGACCAGCTGTGTGTCAGGGGAGGAGGAGAGGGAGGTGTGGAGCAAGAGGAGAAGAGGAGGAGGATGCAACAGGTCGGTCAAGAGCCCTCCTCTCCGAACAGCACACACCAAAGACCCCTCAGTCATCCGCTCCTACCAGGCAGACCTGGAAAAGGAAAGGCAAGTGGATACAGGCCTTACCCACCCAGTCACCACCACATTAGCTTGTGGGATATTGGATGTTGAATGGAAAACACTTGCAGAAGCACGTTGACAGGGTTTCTGTCTATAGCTGCTTCAGTTAACTTTCATTAGCTACAGTGATGCCACTGAGCACTAGACGTCTTTTCAGCATCACGTCTGTGTTTCAGCTCTCATATAGCACAGGATCATTTTGGCTGTATTGCCCCGTTTCAGACCAAGCAGTAAATAAATACACTACATATATAATCCATGCATAAACAGCTGTAAATATCAGAAATATGCACCAGAGAAGTCAATTTGTGCAAGATAATACTGTAATTTTCATAGACGTTTACTAAACTTTCACCTTTATACCCTATGTAGCCTAATTTTAGCCTAGACACTATAAACCATTTAGACATCTCTTAAATGCTCAGTGGGAATCAAGTTAATCTAAGTCACCTATGTTGTGGCATGGATATTGGATGGATATTGGTTGTTCTAACTGCTCATATATGTCTGCAGTAAGTCTGGTGTGATTGAGTTGAATTGCTGTGTGTTGGAAACTCTTGAGGCTCTGCACTGGCTCTGCGCCCTGTGTCTCTGTCCCGTGATTGAAGGTTGTCAAGCACGAGCGCTCGGAGAACAAAGTGACAACAACAAGCAATTTGCGTGTCAGCAAGGTTCTGAGTTTATTCACACTTGCACAGGGGTTATATAGAGTTGAACACACAACTTTCATAACTGACTGTTCAGAACAGGATATGGAGCAATCGTGCAGGTGGGGGTCAAAGGTTCAGAGGATGTGTTTAGAAATGTTTAATATCCAACACTGTGTGTTCACAGAAAGCTACGAGCAGCAATGAATGCTCAGAAGAATGCAGAGCGAGCAGCTATGAGAGCTCACTACAGGGGGAAATATCAGCTGTCCAAGGTCTGTGTGAGCGTGGGTGCATGTGAGAGAAACTGAGGAGGACATGTCTGACTGTATTTGCTCTAGAAAGCTCCCTTCGACTGTCATTACCTTTCACGAACGCAATGACAATATCTAATGTATTTCTCCTCAGTATGTGTCGTTGTATGTACTGTATGTGGATGAGTGATGCAGAGTCGAAACAGTCAAGTATTGGAATAAGGTTCAGAGGGAACACATGCTATAACTGAGAAACTGTCAGATGTTTCACCCCTATTCCTCTTCCTGTCTCTCCACCATTATTAGAGCCCCAAGGACACCAGCCTCTTGAGGTCTGTTGGGGGGAAAGTGTCACTCCCCCGTGAGCTGGCCAAAATGGTTCATCCTGAGACCAAGACCAAGGACGACGGATACAACCTGTTGAGCGCGTTCCAAGGCCTCAGCTTCAACGCAGGGGTGGTCACAGGGAGCAAGAAGAGAAAAACGCCCACCCCTACTCTAGCAAATCGGGACCCTTGTAAAGTCATGTGATCAGTATGGGAACACAAGGACGTACACAGTCCTCAGATAAAGTATTGTAAGGGCGACATGCTAAAGGATGATCATCAATACTACAGAGACAGTGATGTCATACATACAGAGGCTGTGTTACATTATACACACTTTTATTTATTGTTTGCATCTTACAGTATTTGGTTTAATACCTTAATACCTTCACATTTGTTGATGATCTCTGTGTCCCAAGCTGTGTAACTGATAATGTAATAACTGTCAACAACAGTTTGTCAACAACTTGATAAAATGTTACTCATGAAACTCTGTTTCTCTGTTGTCCGTCTCGTGTCTCTCTGTAAATAACGTCTGACCAGTCTTGCGTATTCTGTGTACGAGCCAGATATTGTTTTGTTGTGATTACTGGGGAACTTTGCTGGCATTGAGTCTTGTGTGTAAATAGTCTCACACTGACCAAGAGTTTTTATACATGGTGAAATAAAACCCACTGACGATACAACCAAAGCACCTCGTAAGGTTCTCTGGGAACACTTCGACGTTCTGAGCCTTGATACTTGTTGAATAGATGTGAACAAACTTGCAATAAAGTTTTGTTTGGCCAATTCACCTTCAAAATATTGTGTGTGTCTGTAGGTGTGTGTGTGTGTGTGTGTGTAAAACAAGTGTGTTTATTCTAGATCAGCCTGACATTTGGGCTCTGGTGTGTTTCTCTTGAACTCTGACGCTCAGATCCATAAATCATCACCTCTATCAGTTCAGCAGAGCGATGGAGGACGGGATTGGACAGAGGGAGGGAGGTAATCGGTACAGAAGAGGATTGAGGGGTCCGGATGAGACCTGACAGACCATCCTATTGGTCAGACCATGTTGAGCATGTCGATCCGTTCGGCGGTGTGTTTCGGAGCGCAGGAGATGTGTGGGTCCAGCAGTCCCTATGTTTGTGTAGCGGCACGAAGGGCTCTGTGCATGTCGGCAGCGGGGACAGTCGTAGGAGGAAGGGTGGAGAGGAGAAAAGGAGCAGCCGACGACAGTATGGGAGTCCAAAAGAGGGGCGTGGACGGACGGGTGAAGAGGTTTGAGGAGATCCCTCACACAGGGAGGAGCGGCTGGGTCAACTTGCTCAAGTTCTGGAGAGAAGACCGCTTCCGACTGCTCCACAAGCACATGGAGAGGACCTTCAAGACCCTCGGCCCCATCTACAGGTAGTGGAGATAGTGGTGATGACAGTGGTAGAAGGAGGGTGTCTAAAGTCTACAGCTCGTTTTGAAGTTTGAGAGAAACAAGGCTGCATCTTGGGAGTAGCTGGTCACCCTAACTACATAGGCACCAGAATACAGTATATATGTATATATGGGTTTTATAGTATAGCCTTTCTGCCTCTATGTATGAAGGGAGCACCTAGGCACCCACAGCAGCGTGAACATCATGTTGCCGTCCGACATCAGCGAGCTGTTCCTCTCGGAGGGCCTGCACCCCCGACGCATGACCCTGCAGCCCTGGGCCACACACCGAGAGTCACGCCAGCACAGCAAGGGAGTCTTCCTCAAGTCAGTCCCATCGTGTGTGTGTGTGTGTGTGCATGTGCTGTGTCCGTATGTTTGTGTATGAGGGCGCACATGTGTGTTGCATGTTCAGTATCATTCAGTATTCACTCCTCTCTCCGCAGGAACGGGGAAGAGTGGCGAGCCGACCGCCTGCTGCTCAATAAGGAGGTGATGATGAGCGCTGCCGTGAAGCGCTTTCTCCCCCTCCTCGACGACGTGGCGAGAGATTTCTGTCAAATGCTGCGGGTAAGAGTGGAGAAGGAGGGAGGAGGGAAGGAGGGGAGACGCAGTATGACCATCGATCCCAGTCCCGACCTCTTCCGCTTCGCACTGGAAGGTTGGAGGTCATTCCCATTGATTTGTGATCTGTGTGTGCATGTGCATGTGTGTGTGTGTGTGTGTGTGTATGTGTATGTGTATGTGTGATTGTGTGAAGTACAATTCTTCATGTTTTATAGGGGAAGGAATTTTTCTTCAACCCAGAGGAGTCAAACATGTCGCTCAGCCACTACAGGAATGGGTTGGTGTTCCCATGGGAAGAGAGTATGAATTCATGTCACCTCCCTCTCAGTCCTTCCTTCAGTCTCGGTGTCAGCCCTGTGGGCTGAGTCATACATGCTGACGTAGACTGTGACAATTTCTCACGTCAGAGGAATTGTATGATCAAGGGGAATATCGCCTCTTCAAAATGTTCCAAAAACTACTAAGCTCTTACTGTTCTCTCTCTCTCTCTCTCTCTCTCTTTCTCTCTCTCTCTTCCTGTCAACCATCTCCTTTGATTTTTTTAAAATTTCACACCTCTTAAATGCACCAAACCACATTTTAACCTGCAGCCCACACTAACATGTGTCCTAACATAGTCCACATCGATGTACAGGGTCACAGAGTATATATTTATTAAAATAAATACCTCCTGAGATGATTTGGAAAGCTGCAGCATTTCTTCACCAGGTCTGCCGCTTTCATGTGTCTGTCTGGAATGTGTCACATTCACAAGTGTGAATGATGTCCGACTTTGTTCTCGTGTGTGTGTGTGTGTGTGTGTGTGTGTGTGTGTGCTTGCTTGTGTGAGAAAAGTGTATGTGGGGGAGGAGTCATGTTGATGACTCCTCTTACTGGGCCAAGGTGCTAAGCCAGGGTAGGAATAGACCGGGTAGAAACTCTACCCCAGTCACTGATGTGTCACTAATGTAAGACAAACATGTCTGATGTCTGATGGAGCTGCTATTTGTGCACAGACGATAATATGCAGTCAAAACACGATATATCAACCTGAAGTTCATCATTCAATATCTGAAGGCTATTGCAGGATAGCACAACACTCTTCATGTCTCCACTATTTTTCCACTCACACCTCCACAACTCCCTCCCTCCCTCTCCCTCCCTCCCTCCCTCTCTGTAGCCAGTTGCCATGTGCTGTATGGGGAGCGCATCGGCCTCTTCTCGTCGTCTCCCTCCCAGGAGTCCCAGAAGTTTATCTGGGCGGTGGAGAGAATGCTGGCCACCACCCCTCCTCTCCTCTACCTGCCCCCTCGCCTGTTGCTCCGCATTGGCGCTCCCCTGTGGACCCAGCATGCCACTGCATGGGACCATATCTTCAGCCACGGTGAGACACACTACCTACACTGATTGGACTCAGATGAAAGGAATAATGGACAATTTTGTCTACATTCTTGGTCCACGTAACACTTTCTTTATTTTCCTTGTACTACCAGCGGAGACGAGGATCCAGAGGGGGTACCAGCGTCTGTCGTCCTCCCAGGGAGGAGGGTCTCAGCCTGGGGCAGCAGGGGGCCAGTACACTGGGGTTCTGGGCCAACTGATGGAGAAAGGACAGCTATCTTTGGATCTCATCAGAGCCAACATCACTGAGCTGATGGCTGGAGGGGTCGACACGGTGTGTGTGTGTCTGTGTGTGTGTGTGTTTCTCTTCCTTGACATGCATGGCGTGTGCCTAACCTAACCTCTCATCCCGTCCTCTCTCCAGACAGCGGTGCCCCTGCAGTTTGCTTTGTTTGAGCTGGGCCGTAACCCAGAGGTGCAGGAGAGGGTCAGGCAGCAGGTGAGGGCGTCGTGGGCACAGGCTGGAGGCGACACTCAGAAAGCCCTGCAGGGGGCACCACTACTCAAAGGCACAATGAAGGAGATACTCAGGTACACGCCACAATGGTTCACCAGTCAGACTCATCATCAGCAGGGTGGTGGTGTTTGAATGTGAATGTGAGTGAATGTTTTCATGTTAACAGGTACTCTCCCCCCCTACATGCCTAAAATGGAAATTGATTACTAGTAATCTTGGGTTTGTGTTGAGAATTGAGTGAGACACAATAAATCAATGATAAAATGCAGAATACGTGTGTGTGTGTGTGTGTGTGTGTGTGTGTTTCAAAGGTTATACCCAGTGGGAATCACAGTGCAGCGGTATCCAATCAAAGACATTGTTCTCCAGAACTATCACATCCCTGCTGGGGTGAGTGATCAGACTGCAAAGATGGCTCACGCACACACACACCCTTTCTCCCCTTTCTCTCTCACCCCCTTTTACCTCTCTTTGTTCTTCCTCTGAGTATAATCATGTTTTACTCCTCCTTTTCCCTTTCCTCTCTCTCTCTCCCCCATCACCTCCTCCTGCCTCCACACTCTCCTCACCTCTCCTCTCTCTCCCTTAGACCATGGTCCAGGCATGCCTGTACCCCCTGGGGAGGAGCGGGGAGGTGTTTGAGGATCCGCAGCGTTTTGACCCTGCCAGGTGGGGTGGTGGAGAGGAGAGCGAACGAGGAGGAGGAGGAGGAGGAGGAGGAAGAGGAAGAGCGGGGACAGGGTTCCGCTCCCTGGCGTTCGGGTTCGGGGCGAGGCAGTGTGTCGGCAGGAGGATTGCTGAGAACGAGATGCAGCTCTTGCTCATGCATGTGAGTGATAGGAGAGAGAGGGAAGGAGAAATGAGTAAAGAAGATGACATGGGCAGAGGGTTGGAGATGGAGGATGTGCTGACGGACATCCGGGGTTGAAATGAAAAGGAGGGGAAGATGGACAGGAGAGGGAAAGGGCAAGGGGAGGAATGCAAGGACGAGCATGACGAGTGTCTGCTAAATAACAAGACAGTGGTCCTTCATAATGTTTGTTTTACTCCCTCCATGTCCTTCTTTCTCCTCTCCTCCATCTCTCCCTCCCTCTGCTTAACCTTTGTCCTTCTCTCTCCTCCCTCTCTGTCTAGATCCTGCTGAGTTTCCGTCTCAGTGTGTCATCGTCAGAGGACATCAACACCACATACACCCTCATCCTCCAGCCTGAGACTCCGCCACGCATCACTTTCAGCAAGCTCTGACACACGCACATGCATATATGTTCAAATGCACCATTTACATTGACATTAATCCATGATACTCAATGAAACTAACCAAACGTCTGACCAGCATCACACTGCATTTAGTACAAGAATTCATTCATGTCTCCAAATAAAATATTGTTTCCTCTTAAGTATTTTCTTGGTCTTTACTGTCTTGCGCCCGGGACTTTTTTCCCATTCAAAATTGTTTTTACTTTTGCACTATCTGCATAATTGTTTGTATTTGCACAATTTTTGTACTTATATAGCTTCTTATGTTTTTTAATCGTTATTTTTATTTCTTGGTGTTACTCTATGTCTGGCTGCTGTAACACAGAAATTTCCCCCCGGGGATTAATAAAGTACCTACCTACCTACCTACCTACCTACCTACCTACCTTCACTGTGGTACAACCTACAACTGCAGCATTACCCTTTCCATCCACCAGATGGGGCTAAAACTCGCACCAACCCATTCATTTACGTTTGTCGCGCTTGTCCTTCCTCTTTACTCGGTCTTGGCCTGCTTCCTGACTCCTACAGGTTGGTCGTTTTCTCTCTGGTGATCTCAATTTCATAATCTAGTGGTAATTCATAGATACTTATATAGTACATATCTCACTACATTGCATTTCTTTCCTGTCTTTTTCGATTGTAATACAGTTTCCTTTGTTAGATTCTTGTTATTCCCACAACTATTCACAGCTGGAAAATGACTTCTGTCACTGTCACAGTATTTCTGTCAGATATCGATTTTTTTTTTCCTTTTTTCGTTTTCGTTTTGTTTGCTGACGACTGGGCTGACAATAACAAATAAACAAAAGCGGCAATTCTGCATACATATGACCACATGATTGGATGTTGGACGAGGATTTGAATGACTAAAACGTAAAACAAGTAGAATAATAGAATGATACAGTATAATAATAGTAATATTTCCTCATTTGAGGTTTTTCAAGTTTGAGTCTGTTAAATGTTATATTATTGTACTTTGATCTTCATGTATAAATTTCATGTATAGGTTATGATATCATACTAGGTGTGCTGTACTCTTACTGAAGTCCAAGGGCTGCAGGGTAAATTCTCTCTAGTCAGGCCAGGATCAAAGGTCTGTTTGTCCTTTGGCTACTGATTTACACCCTGCCCTCCTGTCTCAAGTGGTCTGTTCATGTGTGAGTGTGCATAAGTTACTACAACTCTACAGAGTACAGTTGCATGCAGGCCGCTGTCTTGTTTCTCTAATAGACATAACAAGTAGAAACCACATCAGCTGTGTGTATCACCTCATTTGTCAAGATCACATCTGTTCCCTGTCACAGTTTAGTTAACACAGTATTTGCCTCCAATATATCAGCACGACCTTGGAGAGGGTGACTGGGAAGGATGAGGACAGCAAATCAGTGATGATGAAGTATATGAATGAATGTAGCATTGTCTCAGACCAGTCATGCTTTAGCTCTCACCTACATTAATTCAGGCTAATCATCCATCTGCTGCATGGAGTGGACACACTCCAAATGGTGTGAGGGGGTGGAGAGACCAGAGGGCAGCACAGGGGTCAGAGGGAAAACATGAATGAAACAGATTGAGCAAAAGCTGTTAGGGTGATAGACAGGCAGGTGGTCTGAGCCTTGTTAAAACGGCAGCTATAAAGGCAGAAGCATAGATTTACAGACATAACAGCATCAAAACCAAGGAACTCTCAGACAAACAGAGAAATAGAAGGAGAGGAATTGGCCGGTGGACTGTCTCGTCGTTGTCTCAGCAGAGGTTTATTCAAAATGGGTACGTGCACTAAGGACTTTATATTGCAAGTAGAGCTTTAGCAAGTTTTGTAAGTTATTATGTACCTTAAGCTCAGTTGAGAATGTAGAGATGAGCTTCTAGTCATTGATTTATCTGGATTAATAAAGTTAACATGCACTTTAACTTGCCCTTGTAGTACAAGTTAATAAAGTTAACTTCAACCAAGATTAAAGATTAGATCAAGATTAGATCTTGGTGCGTGCATAAAACATAATGAAACTGAAACCTCATCAATCATTGTGCAATATAACATTCATATACATTACTCAGTTACATTTTTTCCTTACTCCTTTAAATCATAGTTGGCCAGATTTACCAGTAATCTGCCCAATAACTTTGGCTTCATTGACTGATCACACACAAATACTCACACTATGTTCATGCCAGCAGGTTATTCAGTACAATCAGATTATTCCTGGTATGTTGGGCCACAACCAACCTGTCTCTCCTGATCTAGTCATTGTCATAGAGGCAACTAGTCAGCATTGACTGACTAGTTGCAACACTGGTGCTTTTCACCTAGTATCTGCCTTATTTATTGTCAGCCTTGCTGTAACAGGTAACAGGTACCTGTGCGTGAGTGTGTGTGTGTGTGTGTGTGTGTGTGTGTGTGTGTGTGTGTGTGTGCGCACCTGTGTGAGTGAGTGTATGTCTGTGTACATGTGTATACTCTGGGATGTGTCAGAGGCGGATCTCAGTGGGACACTCAATGATGTGTGCAGCAGGGCGGCAGAACTGGGTCACAGGGAGGTAGAGAGAGAGAGAGAGAGAGAGAGAGAGAGAGAGAGAGAGAGAGAGAGAGAGAGAGAGGAAGCAGTGACAGCTACAGAAATCACAGGATAGGATAGAGCCATGCGTGTTCCTTCCCTCTTTCTCCACTACTCTTACAAAATGGTTGACAGCACAAAATGAAAACAAATAATGGTATCGGGCTGATAGCGGGCCACCTGTGCCCTTGGTTAACAAAGTCATTTACTCCAGGTAATGTGTTTTCCCCTAAAGAGATATATAGAAATATTATATATCAGTTGTCACTCCGCCTCCCATTCTTCCTTCTCCAATCCTCCCCACCTCTCTTCCTCCTTTCTTCTCTCATCTTCACTCCTGTTGTGCTGTCAGCATTGACCTTGTCTGTCCGGATCCATGGTTCTCTCCTCCTCTCCTCCCCTCATCCTTCCTGTTCTCTCTTCTCCCCTCCCCTGCAGTGGGAGAAATTGCAGGCTTGATTGACTGTGGCGTCCTATAAAATGGATGCAATTGTATTGGCTCAAAGCCCTCAGTCAGGTACAGTCAGTAGTGGTGATTGGTGCTTGTCACCAAGGCTGGGTGCTGAAATACAAGACTTAGCCTGATCAGACCAACTTTCATATTGATTTGAAGATATCAGGTATTGTAAGGTGTCACAAAGATTCTTACAACATGAACTGAAATTTTTTTCCAGTTAATATTTATTGTTTAAGTGTGGTCTGATTGTAAGCAGATGCTATATAATTATTACACAGAATATAATTCACTCTATCACATAATAAAATTAAATGTATGATCAAATATGTGTATTGTTAAGAACTGGTATGATATCAGGTTTCACCCAGCCCTTATTACTGTTTGCTATAAACTAAAGTAAACACTGCATGCAGACTCCTCGTATTTTCTCCTTTTAAATGTCATCTTACAGCACGTAACTGTTCCTCTATTCAGCAAAGGTATCAGCTTCCCTGTTTTCAAATGTCATTTTGTGTCAAGTCAAAGCATCTCTCCTGAATGGCAGACTCCTGAGTGTTTTATTTTCACATTGCCCTTTGTGTGGCTGCTGAATGTCAGCATGTAAACCTTCATGACCCTCCACTCTGTAGTTCATATCAGGTTACTGTCGCTGGTGTGTTTTTTGTATTGCCTCTGCACTGCCTGTTAGGGTTAGTGATAAAGAGGTCTCTCCTGACTTAACCCCACTGATTCCCCCTCTCTGTGCCTCTAGCTCGCATCAGGCGCTACTCAGAGTTAATGACACTCCCAGACTCATTCTTCCAGCGGCAGCAACTGGATGCCAGCATGGCCGACACGTTCCTGGAGCACCTCTGTCTGCTAGACATCGACCAGGAGCCAATCACAGCCCGCAACACCAGCATAATCTGCACCATCGGTGAGCGTGATAACCAATCACAGACTTAGTTCCAAATCTTTTTCTCACAACAGTTGTATGTGGCCGCTGAGGCGCTGTGGTGCCAACCCTTGGGTGCTGGGTGGTCTCCTCTGTGAAGGCTGAGTGTGATTCCTGGTTATTTTACTTACATCCTCTCTGCATCCTCCCGTCCTAAAAAACAGAAACTATTCAGAAGGAAATGGAATATACAACTTGCGAAGAAATTGAAGAAAAGTCCTCTTAGTTTTGTCCATCATTATTCTGTTATTCCCAGGGCTCTGGCTCTCCACATATTGCCTTTGATTCCCCAGCAGGGCAGGTGTTGTTGATCAAGGTCCACTGACTGAAGGATTGATTATGTGTCTGAGGTGATTAAGTGAAAAGTATACCGGGTGACCATCTTGGTCCATTTGAACCTATAACATCATCTCTCTCTCTCTCAGGTCCAGCATCTCGATCTGTCCCCAAACTGCAGGAGATGCTCAAGGCAGGAATGAACATCGCTCGCATGAATTTCTCTCACGGCTCACATGAAGTATGTTTATGTGTGTGTCTGTGTGTGTGTGTGTGTGTGTGTGTACTGTTTCTCATGAGGACTTATACATGCATCCCTTAGTGTTTGACTCATTGATGTACTGATTCTCTGTCTGTCTGTCTGTCTGCCCCTGTGTTGCTCAGTACCACAGTGAAACCATCAAGAACGTCCGTGAGGCCGGTGGAGACGATAACCTCTGACCCGTTGTACTATAGGCCAGTCGCCATCGCCTTGGATACCAAGGGTCCAGAGATCCGTACTGGACTGGTGAAAGGGGTGAGCACCTCAAGCTACATCTCACTAGCAGTCTAAACCTAAGCAACCAGCCACATGTAGCCAGGTGAAGTCTGATACATTATCACTGTCATTGGCGAGGGAGACTCACAACCTCTAATGTGTATTAGGACAACTTGCCAACCTCAAGCACGCCTGCTTGTTGAAGAGAGTTCAGCGTGCCGTTAAATCCAACAGTGATCTGCCCAGACAGTGTGTGGAGCCCTGTTGTTCGACCAAATGGGCTTCGGGTTGGGTGGTTCAGCCTGGCCCGCACACGGGTTGTGGTTATGCAACAGAACAGAGGAAGATGCTTCCCCAGGATGAGAACAAGACAAGCATTTGATCTCTGTTCTGTTTGCCTGTGCTTGCCAATGGCTCGTTGTGCAGGAAAGCTAATTCTAGCATGATAGTATGGGATATATCTTCGGGAAAATAGCAGAGCACACATCTCAACATTACATTTTGTGATGTGTCGTAAAGAGAGAGACAAAAATGGTGTTCAAGGCCAGCGTTTATTTCTGTCGTGCCTGTGTGTCTGTGTGTCTGTGTGTTTGTGACTGTTTGTGACGTGTGTGTGTGTGTTGTGTAGAGGGCAGAGGAGGAGGTGCAGCTGGAGAAGGGAGCCCCTGTGCGTGTAGTGACGGCAGAGAGTGAGAGAGACAAAACAGATGGGAAGATTATCTGGTTGGACTATCCCAGCCTGCCTAAAGTCGTCTATAAGGGATGCAGCATCTTCATTGATGACGGCCTCATTGAACTCAAAGTACAGGAAACAGGTATATTATTTTGACGTGAACGTGTACAGTGCTCGGAGAATACTGAGAATATGAATAGATGTCTGGGTTCCCATGCCTCACACATACCTCACTGTCCTCTAACTATATCCCACAATCCCCTTTTCTCCTGTCCTTTCACTCTTTCCAATTCCTCAACTCATTCCATCAGTCTTGTGCATTAGCGCCCCTCTTATTACACACATTACAACTTTGCTAATCTCTCTTTTTACTTGTCTGTCAACTCTGCAGGCTCTGATTGGGTGGATACTATAGTGGA
This sequence comes from Hoplostethus atlanticus, assembly GCA_034670405.1. Classification (NCBI taxonomy): domain Eukaryota; kingdom Metazoa; phylum Chordata; class Actinopteri; order Trachichthyiformes; family Trachichthyidae; genus Hoplostethus; species Hoplostethus atlanticus. The sequence goes on along the minus strand of JAXDDX010000016.1, from coordinate 1,799,154 downwards.
GGCTGGCGGGGTGCTGTGCAGTTGTAAGGGGGTCAACCTCCCCGGCTGCGACCTGATCGCCATGCCAGCGGTCAGTGAGCGGGATGAGTTGGACCTGAGGTTTGGGGTGGCCCAGGGGGTAGACATGGTATTTGCCAGCTTCATCCGCTCTGCCCAGGATGTCAGGGACGTACGGCGAGTACTGGGGACCGCACGGACGGGACATCAAAGTGGTCAGCAAGGTGGAGAGTCGCCAAGGGGTTCAGAAGTGAGTGTCACGTACGAAACAATTGCACCATACATACAGTGCACGCACACAGGAGAGGATCAGTAGGCTACTTATCTTCATCTCAAGAGAATAGAGATTTGTTCAAACAAAAATGCCTTACAATCAGATTATTTTGAGAGACAGATTGAGAATGGGGCTGTGATAGGACTTGATCTACTGTCTGGTAGCCAGCCACTCCTCTTCCAGACAGCCAGCTGTCACACAGTGATGGATAGACATATGTCAGCTCTACACTATCTGGATTTGACACATCTTTGATACACGGTCCGTGGGCTTGTCTTTGTGAAATATGGCTGCCCCTTATTATGTCTGACACAAGTGATGTCGCTGCTATCTCATCTATATTCCCGAGCTCTCTCTTTCTCTCACTGCTCACTGAATCCTGACACAATTTGGATATGATCAGAAAGATTGGATTTCACAAGATCATACCTGCTGTGCATTTGCACTTGGCGTGGAAATTCCTGTGATACATCTCCTGTGGCTGTTTTTTTCTGCATTACTTTCTGCTCTTGCTCATCACTTTACATTGCTCATGTGTGCAGACTATGTAAAGCTCTAATCACTATGCCAGACTGACCACAGATGGCGTGGCGTGGCTGGCCCGGCTGATATAAATGTCACTGAAACGATCCGTATAGCTTTTGTCCCTTCTGCTTCTACTTGCTCATCTCTGCCCACTCTTCCTATTATTTTGTTCTCTAACTCCCTCCTTTTATCTCAAACACTCAATCCTTGTCCTCCCCATCCTTCTTAATCCCCCTGTCAGTTTTGAGGAGATCCTGGCTGAGAGTGATGGTGTGATGGTTGCTAGGGGAGACCTGGGAATTGAGATCCCTGCAGAGAAAGTCTTCATCGCCCAGAAGATGATGATTGGACGCTGTAACTCAGCTGGCAAACCTGTCATCTGTGCCACACAGGTCAGGGATGGAGGCACATGCACCTGCAGACACACGCACGCACACACACACACACACACACACACACAATAACCGATGCAGAAATGTAAAAAGAACATGCAGACTTATACACACTGTAACTACATTATTGCATAACATGCCAAATGGTCCCAAGAAAACGTTTAAAAACAGTCACACATTAATCCTGTATTCCTACACAATGTACTTGCATGAAAACACACTCACTCGTCAAGTAGTCATCCTCAATACATACACATTCGCTCTTATTCTCTCTCTCTCACACACACTCTCTCTCTCTCGGAGCCATGTTGAGTCACAGTGCTATATCTTGTTTATGCTACAGCTCCTGACTCAGAATGACAGCGTTACAGAAGGTTTGCTACAAGAGACTTAAGCACACAAACAACACACATACACATACACGCGAACACACACACACACACACACACACACACACACACACACACACACACACACACAGGTCAGCATTAGCTGCAGGATCTTAGATACTACAAAACCACAATCACTCAGCCAACCCTCTGAGCCATCTCATTTTCCAGCTGTCTGCCTTGCCTCCTAACACTGGACTGTGGGAGTCTCCGACATGCCAATAATCATCTCTCTAGGTCAATGATCTCTCTTTTCTCTGCTACTACTGTCCATCCGATGCCCCTCCCCCTCTCTTCCGTCCCAAGCACTGTAGGCCTGTCCTCTCTGATGTCCCTTTTGCATGTTACACACCCTTCGGCAACACAGAAAGTGATTATGATGAAGCTAATGTACTGTGTGCGTGCATGTGTTTGTCTCCACAGATGCTGGAGAATATGGTGTCCCACCCACGGCCCACCAGAGCAGAGGGCAGTGACGTAGCCAACGCCGTGCTGGATGGAGCCGACTGCGTAATGTTGTCTGGAGAGACCGCCAAGGGGCTGTTTCCTGTGGAGGCTGTTGCAATGATGCACTCGGTGTGTGTGTGTGCGTGTGTGTGTTTTGATGTCCATTCTGTTATATCTATATGACTTAGTGCCCTTTGATAATTCTCCCTCTTTTTGTCCCTCACATACACTCTCTCTCATCTACTCATGCGAACAGATCTGCAGGGAGGCGGAGGCAGCCATTTTCCACCAGCAGCTATTTGAGGAGTTGCGTCGTCTGACCCCACTGTCCTCTGACCCTACCGAGGTCACCGCCATCGGAGCTGTAGAGTCCTCCTTCAAATGTTGCGCTGGAGCCATCATCGTCCTCACCACCACTGGCAGGTACGTTTGCTGTATAGAGTCCTTTAAGCTCAAGGGGAATGGGCATGCCTTGATGCACGACACTTGAATACACAGTTGATTATCCTTCATTCATATACACACACACACACACACACACTAGCATATACTCCAGTCCCCACCCACCACTATGGACATCCTTCTCACCATCCCTCCTTCCTCCATGTCTCTCCCAGGTCAGCCCATCTCCTGTCAAGGTACCGCCCTCGCTGTCCTATCATTGCAGTGACCAGAACCCCTCAGGTACAGTCTTGTTTGCCGTCCGCTGTCTGTTGCGCTCAGTAGTGACAGCAGATTGGTCTCCCCAAGCTTATTGATTGGTGATCATTTACTGGAGTATATTTCTGTTCTGTGGAGCTCTTTGTTCTGGTGCAGTGTTAAATTCTTTGTGTCAGGACTCAAAATGTGTCACAAACCAGTTCCTGGTAGGTCCCCACATGACATGTTGTCATACTTTATTAATCCCTGTAGGGAAATTCTCTTTTCGCTTGCCCCCCTCCACCCAGAGGTCAGAGTGCAGGGTCAGCCACAGAGCAGCATCCCTGGAGCTGCTGGGGATTCAGTGTCTCTCTCAATTACACTTCAACAGGGTGGATGCTCACCGACATAGGGGCTTGTAGGGTGAAGGGTGGCACCCCTTATTGCACCACTCTGTTGTAGTATGGGTACTAGCAAATTGTCGCTGCCCGATGAAAACCTTGTAACTCCAGTTGTGGTGATTTTCATGTATTAACTTCAACATGCTCCTCTATGGGTTGGGGAAATTCTACAATCCTTGGGGTTATGAAACTTTTTCAAAACCAATCAAATATATTCAAAAATGCATGGTTGTCAAACAAAAACAAGGCTGTTTTCCTCACTTCCTGAAAAGTTGACATCTTGGAGATATGAGATCTTTAGCAACAGTGAAATACTGGCAGATTTCCATGAGCCTGCAGGATAAAACTACATTTGTTTAATTTGGGCACCCTGCCGAAAAAAGTGTAACATAAGCCGCTTTTATCCAATGCACCTTACAGTACCATGAGTGGACTGGTGGTCCTAGTAGGAATCAATGCAGTGTTAGTGCCACGTGCTACCAAACCCTCACTCTAACTTGTACCCCTCGTCTCCCTCAGGTGGCCCGTCAGTCCCAGTTGTTAAGAGGGGTGTTTCCTGTCCTCTTCCACCCTCTGCCTGCCCCTGTCTGGGCCGATGACGTAGACAACAGGGTCAACTTTGGCATGGACATAGGTCAGTGTATGTGTGTGTGTGTGTGTGTGTGTGTGTTTTGTTTGTTTGTTAATGTGCATCCATTACCCTACTTGTTTGTATGACATGATACTGTATTACTCACTCACCCCCACTCTCTTTCTCCCCAACAGGGATAGCAAGAGGATTCTTCAAGTCAGGTGACATGGTGATTGTGGTGACAGGCTGGATCCCAGGTTCAGGTCACACTAACATTATGAGGGCGGTCAAAGCACCCTGAACGGCCCTGACCTATTGGACACTCAATCTGACTGACTAACTGACCTACCTATGCAAGGACCCCTTAAAGTCAGCGGTTCCTCAACCATGTACCATCAAGGTCCAAGAGCATGCAGGTTTTCATTCTCCTGTCTGATGGAAGGAGCTGCTGTAGTGTTTAGTTGGAATGAAAACCTGCTGACTCATGGTTGAGAACCACTACCTGAAATTCAATCTGTAACTATCTCAGATAGATAAACAAAAACAATGCTATAGCAGCAACAAGTTCCATCACTGTTATTCACTTATAGACCCTAGAGTAAGGGAATTGCTGCTGAAAATAGTTGCCATTGAAACATAATCTCATGAATGTAGAATTTGTGTTTTTTAAGTTGTCTTGAAAGCAATGACTCCATCCAAATAAAACCTGAATTGTTAACTTTAACATGCTGTTCTTCTCTTGTTGGGGATTGGAGAGTCATTAATTGAGTTGCCAAGCTTTTTCTTCTCAACCCTGTTATTTGTTGGAATAATATTGAACTGAAAATGGATATTGAGTAGTTGCCTGCTATTGTTGGAGCATGTTATAATTGCTAGCCATTATACCAGTTGGAGATTAGGCTTTCAGCCCGGTCAATAGCGCGTTTCTCGGCTGGCGGAATTTCGTATTCTGACCGGTAGTTGCAGAGATGCCGGATATTACGGGAGCAGGCCTTTTTGTGCTGAGATGACCCAGATGGCCACGCCTGCTAACTGTTCGCCCATAAACTAATTAACTGTGTCTGCTCCTCCGCGGGTCTCATGCCTCCCTGTGCCATCCTTCCCTTTCCTCTACAGGCTTCTTCCTTCCTTGGTGTGTCCTTTCCAGCTCTAAAGTGCCTTGAATCCCCCTCCCCTCACCTCGTCTCTCTCTCTCTCTCTCTCTCTCTGTCACGCACTTCCCTCGCTGTATTGGTGAGAACGGATGACGCGCTACCCGTACCTGCGATGGATGCGTGCGTCTTGCGCCGGCCGGGCATGCGGCCTTGGGGGAAAGATGATGGGGATGCGGATGCCATGGCAACAAGCCGATTAGATTCAGACCTTTAGATGCACATTTATTTATTTAATACTTCACTGGCTTACGTGGTGCGCTTGTGTGAATATGCCTGTATAGCGGCGTTTTGAGTGAAATTCAACTTGATTAGATTGAACTAGATAGCCTCTTATCGGTCTATCAAGGAACAGCCCCCAAAACGCTCAACAAGTTGTTGATGTTTTTTCAACAAGGCTTCATTTTATAGGAGCGCACCGTTTTACCTCGGAGTACTCCATTCATAGCCCATTTATTTGTATATCTTCAGTGGGATGAGAGGGGAAACGTTGCCGCCGTGTCCTTGCCCTAGCCTCAGAAGACAACGTCATTCAAAGTCGGTAGAAGTGGGGATAGATGGCAGACGCGACTAGTGGAGGAAAGAAACCAGAAGATTTCGGGCGTCGGACTCTGAACACCTGACCAGGTTAATTCCGGTAATCGTGACATCAATCTTACAAAAAGCCCTGTTGCAGCGACCGACTGTCTCTTGCTGTCTGAGCGCCTCATTCCCGAGTAGGCGATATTTCGGCGCGTCTTCCATCATGATGGCTGTTTTTTTTGCCGCTCGGACACTGAAATTGAGAACATGCCACCGAAATATGGGCTAAATTTGGGGTAATTTCACTTGTTTCCTTCGTCCCTGTCGGTCTGTTTTTCTGTGTGCGTGTTTCTGATAGTGTGCGTGTCAGAATGAGTCAGTGCGCCTTGGAGTCAGAGCGCCTCTGTGTGTCTATTATGTGCGTCCCTTATGTCCATTAACAACCCATCCCTCCTGACAAGGGCTCAAGTGTCCTTGTCATTCATCCGCGGATGAATGTTCCCCAATCTACTACCCTCCTCACCATTCAATCTGTTCTCAGTGATCTATTATATGATGATGTATGTTGAAAATAGCAAAACGGGGTGATCAGCCTGGACAAATATAGTCAGGACACCGACGGCCAATGAGCGACGAGCTCCGTTATATACAAAAGACCGGGAATCCGGTGCCAATATGCCCGGCGTCGGAGCTTTGAGGGCGGCTGTGGAGAGGAGAGGGAGGGCCTCGGGCGGAGAGCAACGTTTCAAGGACGAGGAAGGAGGAATGATTCAGAAACATCTATAAGGACAAACGAGATACTGAAAGAAAAAAGGAAAAGTGAGAGTGCTGCTGCTCGCGTCATACTGGCTGGGTGAGGGATTTTATTGCTGGATTTAAGTGGCTTTTTCCAAGGGCACTGAGGTAAGGATGGACACGTTGGAGGGGCGGAGGTGTGAGCTGTTGGCTCCAGCAGAATGACTAGAGGCCACTGTTCTTTAGGCTGTGAGCTTCTTTAAATTGACATTGACAGTCTTTAAACGTAACAAACCTATGTAACCTGGACAGGTCAACTATACACAAACAGTAGTTTTACAGGTTATATTCACCCTCCTCCTCCCTGAGTTGCGATGGATGGGGTGGCAGTAGCTGTGGGCACCCCCGGTAGCACAGGGGGGTCCGGGGGTGACAGCCTCCCCAGGCGCAACGGGGGGGACTCGAAGCGGCGCAGTAAGGGCAGCCTGCCCTCTCCGGGGTACAGACTGTCCCAGGCCTCGTTGGAGGGAGAGAAGGGCTCCGCTGGGGCCGACAGCTCTGCCTCAGGTGGGGGCCGACGTCGCCTCTCAATCATGAGCTCCTCCACCAGAGATGGCCTTCCCTTCCGCTCAGCAGGGACCCCAACAACCCCGGTCCCCCTGCCGCCTCCTCCGCCCTCCTCAGCTCAGCCTCGCTCAGTGGGCTTCGCTTCCTCCCGCGCTGCCCTTGCGTCCACCTCCTCCACCGGAACTGGAGTGGTGGTTTTAGCCACTGGCCCAGAGACCACAACCACCACGGCCTGCAACACCACCGCAGGAACCCCTGAGATGGGGGGTCTGTCTGGGATGGGTGGCTTTGGTATGGGGCTGGATGGGGAGGACTACAGCTATTCTAATCAGAGCACCTTCATCCAGAGACAGTTTGGAGCCATGCTTCAGCCTGGGGTCAACAAGTTTAGCCTGCGTATGTTTGGATCCCACAAGGCTGTGGCACTGGAGCAGGAAAGACTGAAATCAGCAGGGGTGTGGATCATACACCCTTACAGTGACTTCAGGTATGGAGCCATACACACATACTCCCTAATATATAAAAACCCAGTTACATTGATTCTAGCTTGTAAAAATACAGCACTTGTAGCTACTTAAAGGATATATAATGATTTCTCAGTTTAAGTATGGATAAAAGTACACTCTAAAATATACACACAAAACTGAACACTCAAGCAATCACTTGAAGTGTGATGATACACACTTGAGGCCTTGGGGGGAGGAAAGAAGAGAGGAAGATGAACAGATCACACATTCAGCAGCCTCTTCAGTTGTTACCACAGGAATATGGAGAGGTGGATAGTTGGGAGAGGCGCCAAAGTACTTGCAGCTAAAAATGCACATACAACAAAAGGAGTACCGGGGTTGTGTATGAAAAGTGAAGCAAGGTTGAGAGGAGAGGGGAAAGATTCACTGGAGAATACAGAGTAGAGACAGAGGATGTGAAAGGTTAAAAGGCAGAATGAGAGTGAAGAGTGGAGTGGGTGAACAATCCTTAAGGCATGACCAAGGCAGAGGGAGAGGGAGAGGTGCTGATGGACACCATGCAGCCACAACAGGCCACCAACAATAGAGACATGGAGAAAATAGTGAGGGGAAAAGACAGAAAACAGCAAAGCAAAGACCAGTTCCACCTAGATGGACCTTGTTGTAGCCCACAAAAGAACGAGGGAGATAGAAGTAAAGGGGATGGAAAGTGGGAAAACAGATAAAGTCAAGAGGGGTTTGACTGACCAAGAGAGAGAGAGAGAAGCCTTCTATATCAGTTAAGTAGGCTGTTAAGTGTGTGTTCACGTGAACAGTGGGTGAACCCAGCACAGCACCCCCTGCTGGTGACTTTGTGCAAGGATTCTGGTGTTTCTTCTTTGTGGACTGTAGAATTAGCACAACAGGAACCAATGTGGTGAAACTGCTAATTAAGCTTGCTAGTTGCTGGTTTTCCTCCTTAATTGAAATTCTCCCCCCAAAGATAAAGGCTCAGCAGGCGATGCTCTTGTGTTCCAATTAGACAGCTGATGACGTCATTATCTGTCATTTGAATGGTAAATGCTTCTCTGGTTGCCATGTTGCTGCTATGCTCATTTGACTGGAGGTAAGTATGTAAGGACGGTTTTGCTAACTTCTGCCCCCCCCCCCCACACACACACACTCTTACTTTCAACACATATATTTCGGGAATGACATAATAGACATTCATGGACACACTAGCACCTGGTTGTTGGGGACTTTGAGTAAATAAGCTCCTGTGGTGTGGTGGGTGCAGAGCAGAGAGACAGACAGCATTCATAATTTCCAGACAGAGTGCAGCAACAATGGATGACTTGATCCCCCAGGCTCCTGGCCCACTTTTGTCTCGCCAGCCACACACATACACATGGACTCACACCCACACACGCACACACAGATAGATGTGTAATTTTGCATTGTCTGTCAATTAGGATGATCACTCACAAGTGCTACTATTGATTCGGCTCACAGGTGATAAGGTGAATGAGGGCAGGCAGGAATGGAAGGACGGATAGAGGAAGGGCTGTGGATCAGTGCACGGCCTGTCGAGTCTCAGCCCTCCTACACGTATTGATATTCCTGCCAGATATCAAAAGATGTTAATGGTCCTAATTATCCTGTCTGAGTATCACAATTGAATATTGATCAATTATGTATGACATTCTAAATTATGCACGTTGAGTTTGCATAATGCATAATTCACTCATCTAACTTTTCAGTTAAGTACCTGTGGACTGAAGCGACGGCTGAAGAGGAACGTTGTGTGGCTGCAGCACAGGATCCCAGGAGAGAGAAAGAAAGAAAGATTAATTCTAAAGCCCTTTATGTGTTGTTTTTTTCCTGACACCGACCTTGAACACAAGAGCCTTTGTGCGTGCATGTGCATGTAAGGTCCATCTCTATTGAGTCTGCTGATAAGCTCTCCCACCCTTCACCTCATTAAGATAAGATGAGCTGCCGCTGCACGTATAGGAATACATAACGAGAGACCGAGGGAGAAAGGCAAACGCTGGAACAAAGAGGGGCGTGGAAAGTGAGCACAGAAGTCAGAAAGTCAGGAAGAAAAACATTTTGTGTTAAAACGGGGTTGATGGCATCACACGTAAGAGAAATGTATTACATAATAGCCCTTTTCTGCTTGTTTGTCTGTATGTCTGGCAGGACGATGGGTGGAACCTTGCTTAGAACTGGCATCTGGCCAACTGTGAACAGGGAACCAATCAGGATGCACAGCAGAGACTTGGCCTCAATTACAGTAGAATTAGTGTTTGATTTGACGACAGCTGAGCAGGTAGAAGGAGGTCTGTTCTATTCCAACACCTGTTCATGTTGAAAATGGAATATTGATAAGCCTGCTGAGAGGAACTTTGATTACATTTGCAATTCCTATGGGTGCGTGTGCGTGCGTGTGTGTGTGTGTGTGTGTGTGTGTGTGTGTGTGTGTACACAGTGACAACCAGGCTCGTGAAGCATTTAGCCTGACTGGAAAAACCTCCAGCTTCTTTTTAGTTTGGGCATGACCTCACCTTGTACATTTGTTAGGTCTCAATTGTTTGGTGTATAAATGAGCTCACATCAGCTGCCACATCTCAGACAGAAAGAAAGCTAATACATAGAGGCTGATTGTGTGTGGTGACGTAACCAGTGTCCTCTATTATGTCAGAAAGCAAAAATATTATTGCTTGCTCTGTTGAGGTTTGATAAACCTTTCATTTTTGTGCAAGACGTCAGATAGACAGAGTAGAAGATTGTATGCATGGCAGTATGATTGTGGGATCTTCTGTGTGTGTGTGTGTGTGTGTGTGTGTGTGTGTCACACAGGCATGCACCACTGGCAGACGGGTACTAAGAAGGATGTCATATACATCCCACAATATGATTGACAGGATAATAATAAACTTTACTTATATAGTACTTGTCTAAGCTTCCAAAGTGCTTCCCCAGAAGGCATAAAAACAAGAAAAGTAAATAAAAGAAATAAAAGAAAAAACACAAGAAACAACACAACATTAAAAGAGAGCAGGATCAAGAACAGTTACATAAAAGCATCTATAAAGTGTATATATAGGTACGTCCCAAAGGGTATACTGTATATATGCCTCATGGGGCTTTGCTTTGCCTACCAGGACGCTTTGTCAGGTCATACCCTTTATCAGCTCATACTATTATAAAGTACTGGACTTTGGATTACATATAATATGTGGCTAGTATTGACAGCCAGTGAGGTATGATGTGAATAGAATTATTCCCCATAATCAGAGACAGCAAGCCTGTCCTCAAGGTCACGGTGCAATCGCCGTCCTCTCCACAACAGCTACAATATCCCAACATGTCCCTGTCCCTGTCTCTGTAAATGAATCCTTGTGTTTGATGTCAGGGATTATGCAGTGATACATCTGTCAATATAAGTGAGAAAGTCAGTGAGAAGTGTGTGTGTGTGTGTGTGTGTGTCTGTGTGTGTATGTGTGTGGCAGAGTGGATGACTCATACTTAATCTTCATCAGTCTAGCGCCACAATGTGAGGTTGTGTTACTAAATTAGCGCTCAATAGTAATCGACCACAGAGAGAGAGTATACTTTCCCAGAGAGAGAGAGAGAGAGAGAGAGAGGGAAGAGAAGCAAGTCACTGATAAGGGTTAAGGTGATTGAAAGTATGGATAGAGGGATCAGGATGGAAAAGACAGAGGAGTGAAAGTGTCTTTAGATGACTGGATCACCTCTTTCTCCATCTTTTCATGACTTTCAGCTTGAGCACCAGAATGACATGACTATCACCCCACATGACAAGGCTACATCATCCACTATCAGACTCTCTCTCTCTCTCTCTCTCTCTCTCTCTCTGTTTAGATTCTACTGGGACCTGTTGATGCTACTGTTGATGATGGGGAACTTGATCATACTGCCAGTAGGCATTACTTTCTTCAAGGACGAGAATACTCCTCCATGGATCATCTTCAATGTGGTCTCTGACACTCTCTTCTTGGTCGACCTGGTTCTCAACTTCAGGACTGGCATAGTCAAGGAAGACAGCACTGAGATCCTGCTGGACCCCAGGTCAGTAGGAGCGTGGGTGTAATGCTAAGTCTGCATTATTTTTAGTTGTTGAGGGTGGAGTTGTTTTTTTGTGCGGGCGGGTGGGCGGGTGGATGGGCGTTACGGTTTGGAAAGCAGGCAGAGCACCAGCACTACTGCCATCGTAGTTTCATTCTTCTGGCCATCTGCTGGTTGTGTGTTCAAACAGATCCATGTCTGAGATTTGTATGGGTGACACGTAGCCAGCAGCCAGTGGCAAAGCTTTTGTTCCCGGTCTGCTCCTGGTGAATATGAACGGAGGGAGCAGTGTGCCGTGCAAACATTGGAATTACTTGCACAGAGATAGTATGCAAACAACTAATTATGAATGTGATTGGACGTCCATGCCGCTGTAACACAGGGCAATCCGCCAGCGCTACTTGAAGAGCTGGTTCCTGGTGGACTTTGTGTCATCCATCCCAGTGGACTACATCTTCCTGATGGTGGACTTGGAGGCCCATCTGGACTCAGAGGTCTACAGGACGGCCAGGGCGCTGCGCATTGTCCGCTTCACCAAGATCCTAAGCCTGCTTCGACTGCTCCGCCTGTCCAGACTCATCCGCTACATCCACCAATGGGAGGAGGTGAGGAAGCCCGGGGAGCTAGAGGCTAGAGACAGAAAACAGAGTAGAAGGGAAAGAGATATGGATCTGAAAGTGCCAGTTCTAAACTTAAGAGGAGGTCTGCATGATCTCCAATCGAAGAGTTTAATTCCAAAATGAGATTTCCACCATCTAAAAAAATGATGCATACTTACAAAATGATAACTGGCAAAAAGTACAGCACAGAAACTTTTTCTTGGTGGTAGAACCATCTCTGTTTATGAAATATTTACTGGTGAATTTCAGGTATGTACCATTTTGGTCAATTATGCTGGGTATGTGTTCTGGGAATGGTTAAAACCTCACTTAGCCGCTCCACCTTCTATTTACCTCCCTCCCTCGATATCTTCCTCCTCCTCTTTCCCCCTGCTCCTCCTCAGATCTTCCATATGACCTATGACCTGGCCAGTGCCATGGTGAGGATAGTAAACCTGATCGGTATGATGCTGCTGCTGTGCCACTGGGACGGCTGTCTCCAGTTCCTGGTGCCCATGCTGCAGGATTTCCCTCCTGACTGCTGGGTATCCAAGAACAACATGGTGGTGAGTCACTGACCAGTGTGTATATGGGTGTTCATGTATTTGACTGTGCTATTTTAAAAATGTTTTAATTCATTATTTTATTGTATGTGTTGAATAAAATAGGACATTGACTCTGTTTACATGGCAGTGCTAGCTGTGTCTGACACTGAACCGGAGAAGTATATCTCAGCGTGTTTGAACAGCGTGCACAATATTTATTTTGTACTTATGTAAACCACTGACTCTGTAAGGGCAGGTTTTGGGTTATCTCTCTGTGTGTGTGTATGTATGCACAGTGAGGGCGTTTATTTGGTGATATTGTTTGTTCTCTATGTGTGTTAATTGGCTCATGCAGCAACATGTCCAGTTGGAACAAGATTGACTCACATCACAATAAAGATTCTCCAATTAAAAACCTCGAAAGAGATTAGGTGGAAATGTGAACACACGCAAGCAATCGAAAGCCTAGGGGATTTGCTGGAGATTTTATCACGTGTGTGCAAACACACAGGCATAGACAGTGATGAACGCAAAGATACACATCTGTGCGAATAGCTGACTCATGTCTCAGTGGTTGCCTGGGTGACTGTTGCTAAGATGGCTGATGCTGGGATTTTCCCCAGAGAAAGTCCCCTCACCCGCTGGACCATTCAGATCTGAGCAGGGCTATAATTGGACTCACACATGCACAACTTAAAACATATGCGGGTGCACACACACACTCACACACACACACACACACACACACACACACACACACACACACACACACACACACACATACAGTCCCAAGAATACACACAAACAGATGCTAGCCTTTTTATCTGTACTCCTACAGGACATTTTTCAATCATGGTTTTATACTTTCTACAACTCTCAAGTAATGTTGTTGTGGAAGCAGAGGAAGTGGAAACAGTTCAGTTGCTCAGCTGTTAAAAGTCTCAGCTCTATTTTCTGAATCTCGCTAGAACGGTTCAATATTGCTGTGCCCTGGTAATTAACACTCAAACTCTCTCTCTCTCACCCCCCCCCCCCCCCCCCCCTCTCTCTGACTGTAGAATGACACATGGGGTGTGCAGTACTCCTATGCCCTATTCAAGGCCATGAGCCACATGTTGTGCATTGGGTATGGTGCCCAGGCTCCAGAGGGCATGACTGATGTGTGGCTCACCATGCTTAGTATGATCGTGGGTGCCACCTGCTACGCCATGTTCATCGGCCACGCCACCGCTCTCATCCAGTCTCTCGACTCCTCGCGACGACAGTACCAGGAGAAAGTAAAACACAACACTCATCTGCCCATTACTTCATCTGTCTCTCTCCCTCAGACCTGTTCCAACCATTTTAACCATTAGCCTCCATTCATTCAGTCCATTTCTGACCACGGTAATTTGCGGAGTATGTATGGTCATGGAAATATATTTTTTGTACTCATTATAGGCAATGGAAAAGCCAGGCAAGTACTGTATGTTTGTCTGCGGATCCCTCACCAGTGTGTGTGTGTGTGTGCTTGTGTGTTATTGTAGTACAAGCAGGTGGAACAGTACATGTCGTTCCATAAGCTCCCCGCAGACGTACGTCAAAAGATCCACGAGTACTATGAACACCGCTTCCAGGGGAAAATGTTTGACGAGGAGAATATACTGGGAGAACTCAGTGAGCCACTTAAAGAGGTAATCAATTCATCAACACACACAACTCTCTCTCACACACACACACACACACAAAACAACAACCAGTGTGCTCCTCCCTCCAGCCTCCAACCAGGCCTCTCTATCTCCCCTGCCTCTATCCACTCTTCTTTCTCTCTATCTAGGAGATAGTCAGCTTTAACTGCCGTAGCCTGGTGGCTACTATGCCGCTGTTCGCCAACGCTGATCCAAACTTTGTGACGGCCGTGCTGACCAAGCTCCGCTTTGAAGTGTTCCAGCCTGCAGACTTCATCATCCGCGAAGGCACAGTCGGACGCAAGATGTACTTCATCCAACATGGACGAGTCGGTGTGCTCACCCGCGGCAACAAGGAGACCAAGCTGAGCGATGGGTCATACTTCGGAGGTGAGGACAGACGGAGATGGAAGAGGTGGAAGGGGTTAAGGGAGGGAGGTCATTGTAGAAGGTGAGGGGGACGCTCACAGGATGAATACTACGATGAGGGAGATGAAAGTTTATATTCACATTCCTCTGAATGTTCATACAAATGCATGTATGTTTCTTTCATAACTATTCCCTGCCAACTCTCCTTCCTCCTTTTTTCCCCATTCCCTCTGTCCCACCATTCTGCTTTCAGAGATCTGTCTGTTGACACGAGGGCGGAGGACGGCCAGTGTCCGTGCAGATACATACTGTCGCCTGTACTCCCTCAGTGTGGACAACTTCAATGAGGTGCTGGAGGAACACCCCATGATGCGGCGGGCCTTTGAGACTGTGGCTGTTGACCGATTGGACCGTATTGGTAATGCGTTGAATCCTGATTGGCTCACCCATTCCTTTTTCAGTCGTTTGCATGCAAAGACTTGCTATTTTCCATTTAGTTTTTTTATTCTATAGGGCTTTGTCCAATGGCCTTGGCAAATCCTTGTGATTTTCCATCCGATTCAGCTGTATTTCTAAGGCGTTTCTTCAGCTGAAAGGTCAGGAATCATCTGGAATCTGAGGGAAAGAAAACCAGAAGTAATACAAAGATGAAAGACATTCAGGGGCAAAGAACAAAAACACCTTGAGGACTAAATCTGAGTTGTCTGCTGTTCATTTGTAGTCAACTTTGCCTTCTACAAAAGTATATCGAAAGTACATTTTATTCACTCTTTCACACCATTTATTTCTGGAACCTTTTTTTTCCTCAAATTTTTTTCCTCTGCTTTCTCCTCTGTAGGCAGGAAGAACTCCATGCTCCTACGAAAGTCATCCCAGGGTGGTTCAATGGGGGGCAGTATAGGCCGTGGTGGAGGTCGTGGTGGAGGGGGTCCAGGGGCAGGGGCAGGCCTGGCAATGAGTGGTCTGGGTTCCTGTGACAGCATGCTGGTGCAGCAGATAGTCAAACATGACAGCATGCCTGCCATGCAGGAGGCCATTGCTGCCGCTGCAGCAGGACGGAGTGGGGCCATGGGAGGAAGTGGCACAGTGTCTCCGAGACCCCGGCCTGTGATCTGGGCACCACTGGTCCATGCCCCCTTGCAGACTGCAGCTGCTACCACTAATGTAGCCATCGCCCTCATGCACCAGCAGCAGCAACAACAGCAGCTACAGCAGTTACAACAGCAGCATGCACTTGGAGGCGCTATCTTCCTGCCCTCCCCTCTTATCTCTCCTTCTCCCTCCTCCTCTTTCCCTCTATCTCCTCCACGTGCCCCTGTGCTACAGCCCCTGCGCCCCTCTGTGAGCTCCCTCATTGGAATGATGGGGATGGGAGGGATGGGTGGCTTGTCCCCCAGAGGAGGATTTCCTGCCTCCCCCTCCCCCATGGGCCCTCCTGGGGGGCTGACATCACCACCTGTTGCTAAAACTCCATCCACCCCAGGCTCCTCCATCCCAGCTTCCATCCAACTAGGAAGGACCCTCCACTACAGTCTCCGCCTCCAGTCTGACCATCCTTCAGTGATTGGCGGAGCTGGAACCCCCACAGGAGGAGGGGCCACAACTCCACCCCTCCACAAGGTATCCTCAACCAACCCCTCTGCTGCCTCTGGTGCCCTGTCAGATGGCCATAGTTTGATGACGAGTCAGCAGGGGGCGAAGGAGGCG
The DNA here is from genome assembly GCA_034670405.1 of Hoplostethus atlanticus. Classification (NCBI taxonomy): domain Eukaryota; kingdom Metazoa; phylum Chordata; class Actinopteri; order Trachichthyiformes; family Trachichthyidae; genus Hoplostethus; species Hoplostethus atlanticus. Next base: position 1,783,119 of record JAXDDX010000016.1, on the reverse strand, counting down.
CTGTTACGTCATGGTGGAAGCAGCTCTCAAGGTCTCCCTGCACTTGGCAGACTCACCCAGGAGGCCAGGCTGCTGTCTGCCTCACAGCCCACTCTGCCTCACCGCTCTTGGGTTGGACTGCAGCCTCACCCGCCTCTCCACCGGAAGGCCTCTGGTGGTAATTTGCTGTCAGCTCCCTTTCTGGCAGGGCAGTTAGCAAGGGGAGGGAGCGCGGGAGTATTGAGCTCTAATTCTAATGCTCCAGTTCAGCCAATACCAATGCCACCCTTTAATACACACATACAAGCACAGGCCATAGTCCCTATTCAGCCCACCATAGCACCGGCTATGTCTGCACCTACAGCTGCATACACACAATCTGGCCCTCACACTGCCGCTGTACCCACACACACAGCGACGCACATACCCTCTTCAGTAGTTTCCCTGTCCTCCTCTTCCTCTCCTAAGCAGACCCCCCTCTCCTCTGCCACCCCCATACCTGCACCCACCCCATCGTCTCCCACCCCCGCGCTCTCCCAGACACCTCGGCCAAAACCACTCCCTACAACCCCCTCTCGCTCCTCTTCTCCTCCCCCCTGCTCCACCCCTCCTTCAGCGGGAACAAGCCCCCTATCCCTCAGTTCGACTCCTCGCCCCAAGCCAATCCCTACTCCTTCTCCCCGCTCTTCCTCTCCCTCTCCATCATCCACTCCCCCTCCAACCTCTGTGTCTACCCCCGTCCCACTACCTCATACCTATGGGCCTAAGTCCTCTCTCACCCCCTCTCCTCCTTCCTCCTCTGTCACCTCTTCCCCAGCCCTTCCCCAGGGTCCCAGAACCAAAGCCTCCAATACACCTCCTTCTGCTTCTCCATTGTCTGGCCCAAGTCCTGCCCCAACCCCTATCCCCTCTCCAACACCGACGCCCACCCAGACCCGCACCCGCACCCCTACCCCCTCCCAAACTCCTACACAGACCCTCGCCCCTACCCTCTTCCAACCCCCCACTACTACCCAGACCCCAGTCCCTACCTCTTCCTCTTCTCCCATCTCTGTTACCTCACCAGTTCCCACTCAGAGCTTAGCCCCAGCTCAAATCACTCCGGTAATTCCCTCCCCGAGTAAATCCCAGAGTCCTACCCCTATCCATCCCTCTGTCTCCAGCTCAACCAGAGGCTCCACTCCCACCTCAACCCTCGCCCCTGCGCAGATCCCAAAACAGGCCACATCCTTAACCCCGGTCCAAATCCCAGCACCCACTAGTTGTAGTTCTCCCACCAAAGTAACTTTCTCAGTGCATCCTGTCAAACAAACCCCTCCTGTCCTTACTCACAGCCCCACCCCAGGCTCAGGCCATTCCACCAAACCAACTGCAGCAACAACCTCAACCTCAGTTCTAACCCCAAACACCATCAGCGCTAACCCCTCTGCTACTACCAGCCCATCCACCACCACTCCCAGTGCCCCACCTGCCTCGACTCATTCCCCAAAACAAATGGCAACCACCACAACTGCCCCTACCCACTCCTCAAAACTCAATACACCCTCTAGCCCTGTCCAGGCCTCTAAGGCATCCACCCTTCCTCCCACCCAGTCAGCCTCTGCTGCAGCCCTTCCCCAGACAGCTTGTCCCACAGCCACCCCTGCCAACAGCACCTCCCCTAAGGGGGGTAAGAAGGACCCTCAGCTGCCCCTGGACAGAAAAGACTCAGAGGGACTAAGACACAAACTGCCTGCCAACATGTAAGAGAGCAGACCCTGAGGAAGTGGATTAAAGGACTTTGTGGGCGGAGCTGATTAGCAGAGCCATGGATATACAGAGTTGTATCTTTCTCTGTTGGCACCAAACATCCCATAATAGGCCACCATAATCTCATGTGGACAGTTACATTTTGTTTGCATTCACGCTAGAATGTGATTGTCTTAGAGCATCAGGTGTTGACGTGATTCTCACCGAAGCCATCAACCGAGAGCGACTGAAGGACTTTACAGGTGCTGTCGACTGGGGCAAGCTAGGGTAGAGTCGAAGTGAACATCCAAATGTACACATACATATCTGTGTTAGTGATTGTTGGAGCAAGCATGGGAGCTGAAGTGGAAATACACCATAGTAGAGAATGGGATGGAAGCAATAGCTGAGAGTCAGAGAGTAAAATTGTGTGTTGTGTGTGTTTTCTTAGCAATATGCTCCTAATAGAAGGGGTGACGACTGCGAAAAAGACGAAGAGGAAACTAGAACCATCTTGCCGCTGTTAGGAAGAAGGCCTAATGTCAGTTTCCAATGCAGGCAATAGAACAGGCACGTCCTGGTTTCCAGCTCCACCTCCCTCTTGCCTCCCATTCTTCACCAAAGTGTAATATTTTCTCATCAGACTAATAAAGGACATTTAACAATTACTGTAAAGTTGATAACCATATGAAGTTGAATAACTAGGAGCAGTCCACTGGTAGTTTTATTGTCCCAGGTGTGTGGTGTTTAGTTCTGGAGCAAGACAAACTCTTAACCCTACATGTTCACACTGAGAACTTCTGTAAATTGTGTTTTTGTGAGACACATAATACTGCTCCCCTGTACACTGTGGCTGAGTTCATTTTTTTCCACCTCGCTCTCTGTAAATACGTGCCTCTCGGTCTGTGTCTGCTTCCTCGCCCTTCTGCTTCTTTCTCTTTCATCTCCGTCTGTCTCACCCCCTTTTCATGTGATCTCGCAGCTTTGGTTGTTAACTATTTCTTTGATGCTCACAGACTCTCTCCCTTTCTCTCTGCTCTCCCTACACTTTGCACTCTCCTTCCATCAGCCTCATGTTCATGTTTTTAATGCCAACGTCCAGTGATGTTTGATGTTTTGTGTGGGTAGCAACAATGCATTTCTGTCTTAACCCCTAATACCATGTTGCCTAGACTGTATATGGACCAAATGTTTTATTTTTTATTTATCACAGCTTTAGCTTTTGAACAGAATAAACTAGCAAATAATGCTGTTAAACATGATGATCTTGAGGATGGCAATGAAGATAATGATTATGATGATGATGATGATGATGTTCCCGACAACCATGATGATGATGATGATGATGGCGACGATGCTGCTGCTGCTGATGATGATGATGATAATGATGGTGTATATCTGGTTGTAAGAATAAAGCAGATTTAGATATCAGTTTGTTGAGTGTGCACTGTCAGGCATGTGCTCATTTGTGTGCTTGCATGTACGTATATTGTGTGTACATTCAAAATGCTGTGACAGTGGCAGGATGAGTATGTGTGTATATGTATACAGCAGCGTTGTAGTACTTGAGTCCCACGTTTGACTCGTGACTTGACTAGGACTTGAATATCGATGACTCAGACTTGGACTTGCGCATTGAGGACTTGAACTTGAACTTGGGACTCGATCACCATGGACACAGGCTGCACATCTTTTCACTATTACCCCAAAGTAGATGATTATCAGGTTGGTTAACAATGTGAGTAGCAGTCTTTCTTTTGTAATCAGTTCAGTATTTCCCACACATCCCACACAGTAGATCTGTTATCTGGAACAAGCTGTGGCAGTCAAGATGCATAGTTGAGCAGTGGAAAAGACTGCCTGCATGCAAGACAAGAAGTATTTCTAATGTGTTATTGCATGAATTTGGCATCAATCTATATGGGAAAATCTGTAGGTTTTAAAATATAAGTCCATAATGCTGCACTGTTACAATACAATAGCTTTGATGTTATAATTCAATTTTGTTTGAAAATTATTATATTATTGAAATTATATACAGATCTATTTCAGAAGCCCTCAGTGTGTCAAGGACTTTTATTTTAATGAAATAATCCACTACTTCACCATTATAACCCGTAAATTTGCTTTTAATGCGACATGTCAATTTATAGACGTTCTTTTCAATTTCTTCTAGCATGGATCACTAGAACTCAGACTGGTTACTTGGACTCAGACTTGGACTCAGACTTGAACTCGCGAACTGAGGACTTGAGACGCGACTCGGGCATGACCTTGGTGACTTGGACTCAGACCTGAACATTGAGGACTTGGGACTCGACTTCAGCTTGATGTTTGTAATATAATTTCTGGTGTGGAGTGGTTGAGAACAGTTTGTCCTGCCTCGGCCTCCTAGTCCCCGCTCTGCTGGTGATCGCCCATCTTAATCCTGCACCTCTCAGCAGAGGGCAGGGCAGACTCATATCTAAGGTTAAGTTTGTGAATGTGGGGACACTTCAATCGCTCATGCTCTTGACTGGGACTAAATAAATATCCTCCTTCATCAAGGCCAGATTATACTGTCTCTGAAATACCTACACCCCCCCTTTCTCTCTCTCTCTCTCTCTCTCTCTCTTCTCACTTTACTTGCTTTCCCTGTCTTCTCTCGTCATCCATAGTCGAGGAGCTTCAACAATCATCCAGCCTATGTAGGTGGCGATGATAAAATTATTTTTCACCTCTAGGGGTTAAGAGGTATTAACAATTAATTGGATTTACACTTGTGGTATTTTGCACACTGATTAAAAATCCCCTGCTGAGTTGGCGTGGAGTTTGATCTAAGATGTGTTGCCTTGTAGCAATAAATATTTGATGGTTTACTTGCATGCTGATAAAATCTCATTATATTAAAACTTCTAATTGAAAGAGTTGCCAGACTGGAAATTAAGGAAGAAAAGCATATGGGGGTTAGCATGCTGTATTGCTATCCATCTTTCTACATTTTTGCGAGTGCATAAGTAGAATAGATTAGCAGTGGTGGCCACAGCTGGGTTGCCCCTATGGACACAGGACTCATAGAGTCACATTATGGGGCAGAGGAGAGAGGGATCCAGGCCTGCTGGCTGTACAGTAATGCAACATGACCACTAGATGGGGGTGAACACTAAAATAACGTGTCCTCGGTCAACCCTCCAGGAAGACGGAGCATCTTAGATAAGGTCACAGTTTATGTTGTCACAGCATTTATTAGCTTTAGCATGAGTAAACAAGGGGGCCATTAAACGGTGAAGTAATGTAATGAGAAGTGAAGAGGCCACTGTGGAGCAGGAGGCGGCACAAAACAGGTTAACTATGACAGACCAGCCCGGATTACCAGCCGTGAATAGGGGGGAGAATAAATAGGACTATAATTGCTGCCTGTCATTCTGGCTCTGAAATAGACTCACAGGGAAGACTGAGGCTACACTACTCACACTGGGTTTCAGGGGCCAGTACACCACACTGTGTTTTGGTGCTTAATATTATTCCTCATCAGCCAGGAAATGACTACAGCACTGCATTACAGAGTAATAGCAACAGAACTGTCTGTGTAGTCAGCTATATGTATTATCTCTTTGAGGTTGATAATTGATACTTTGATCATCTCACTCCCTGACAGTTTGTTCATCATACCTTTCTGGTCCTGACAATGTCGTTCTGCAAGCTGCAACCTTTTCATTTCATTCATTCATTTGCAATAAAAAATAATAACATGAGAAATTATAAATTCTTTGCATCTACTGTGTGTGGGTTAGGCTGTACATGAGCTTGAACTCCTCCGTTGACAAGTGGCACAACCACAGAACAAGCAGAGATTTTAGGTTAGAGGGGTGGTAGAAATAGGTGGGCTGGGTGGGTTCACCACAGAATTATATTTATACTTCCTGCACCTTCACTTCAAAACCCACCAACACACGCTGGAGCGAGATGAGGATGAGATTCAACCTTAGAAAGGGCGAGGTGAATCCCATACCCATACCCACTTCAAACAGGAGGCATAAGTAGGCTAAGTGTTCATTACTAGGTTGCTGGGAGAGGAGGTTGACGCTAAGTGTCTGTACAAAATACAACTCTCACTTGTCTCTTTCTGGAAAGAGCTGCTCATAAAAAGGCAACTGTGTTGTTTATTTCAGTACATCTTTTAAAAAAATGAATCAGAAAAAAAGTCATTTCAAAAAAGTCCCTTTTCACTCAAGCGAAGGTATCCTCTGCTGCCTTCATAGAAGAGGTAACACATATTGCACTAGTTTCACTGATTACAACCGGCTCAGTTGAAATCCAGTACTTAAGCTGTTTAAAAAGTCAATCAAGGCGCCTGTTTTGAGTAGGGAGGGTGTCTATGCTGGCTGACGTCCATCTCTCCATCCGTGGTCACCTCCAGATGGCCTCTGACGGAATAGTGCTGAGTCATGAGAGGGAGGGGGGTGGGTACTAAGTCTATTTCAACTGAAAATGCCTTTGCATTTGGCAGGTAAGCTATGTGCAGATATCCTTCAATCCGCTTTCGCTGACCGCTGTACCCACCTCTCCGAAGCGCAATGATGCCCCAACGCTGTCCTCTCGCCTCAGCGTGTCCGAGAGGGAAGTCAACGAACCTGCCCACCCCGGCCCTCCCACTCTCCTCCCTCCCCCATCGGGGCGACAGACACCACCACTGGCCTATCGCACCGTGGCCGACCCCCCACCCCCCGCTCCCGTGCCCTGCCCACCCCGGCGGTCGCCTCTCTAGCCCTGCCAGAGCCAATCCGCGACTGGGTGTAAGTAGGGCAAGCCGCTTCCTGGTTCTCAGAAAGGAGGAGCTGGGAGTCGGAGTGGGCCAGCGGAGGCAGACGGGGGGAGAGCAGCCCAGTGAGCCGGCGGTCTGCAGGGAGGAGGCAGCCGAGAGTGTGGAATCAAAACGCCGAGACAGTGTCAGGGCCGGTGATTGCAAAGTACAAACCTCCCGGGTGTCATTCGGGTTATCGAGGGTCGAGGACGACAGAGGCGTGACCCCCGCTGGAGCGAGTTTGAGGGGGGAAGACGGCAGGGTGGGACGGAATAATCCAGGAAGTGTAGAGGCCGGTCAGGTGGGAGGCGACGAGTCGGTACAGGTGACACACCGGCGCTCAGGTAACTACTCTCCCTGGCTGCTGTCAATTTAACATATATAAAAAACTGTAGCAGGCTTAAGGTAAATGTGATTTTCCATTTGCTATGACACCACCGGCTCGCCGGCAACCGGTCTTTCTCCCTCCCTCTTGGGTCTGATCAGGGTCACGGGAGGACTATCCACGTCACGGGTATTCGGTAACTCCCGTGTGACGCGTCGACTATTATTTCCCCCTTATAATTTAACTAGAACCACGGAGCGCTTTCGACACTAACGCACTTTATTGCGCGAAATGAACAGAAATGCGGGCTGTTTAGGTTGAGCGCAGGTGCTGTGTGACATGTAGCCGTGCGGCCAGGTGAGCGCGCGGGCTCGGCGGGTACGTTTCTGGAGACCTGGCTGCTAATTATAGCCGAGAACACCGGCTGACATCCAAAACCTAACCTGGTCTCACGCACATCACCTGCCTCTCGGCTGCTCATAGGCATGCATTGGATCTGTTGGATTTAGTCTGTGTTATCCTCGCGTGATCTCTCCAAAAAAAAAAACTAACTTCATTGGTCTGTTAACCATCATCATCACCACCATGATCTGTACGCAAGCCCACTGCAGTTTTAGTATCTTAGTATAATGCAGTTTTATTTTAATCCTGCCACCATTCTGTATTAAAATAGGACGTGCTTAGGCTGTAATGTTAAGGGTTTTGTCTAGCTCATGGGTGGGGAGGGTTGTCATGCCAGTGGGCTTTTGTGTGTGTGTGTGTGTGTGTCATTACAGAGGTAGATGTGTTGCTGACTCGCCCCTCTGACAGACCGGCTTAACCAGCTCAACTGGCTTGGGTTTGGTTTCCCTGTCTGGGGCAAAGCTTGTTTGGTTAAGGCTGCCATCCGTACTGGTAGTTGGTGTTAATACATTATGACTTATAGGCTCGAGTGTTGCTGTTCTCAGACCTTTTTTCCTCACCCTTGGTCTCTGAGGGCTTGAGTGTGAGGCTAACACAACTTCTTCTGGGCTTGTGGGTACCCTCGTGTCTTCTTCTAGATTGAGAGGAGAAACACTTTTCTTTGCCAACCAGTCTATTCCAGATTTGTCTCTCTCTAAGTGGAATGGCATAGTATCTCCCACGCATGGAAGAAACATCCTCATGCTTTTGAAATAAAGACTAATGCTGGCTCTGTTTGTCCTACGTTTGTCTGCAATGCAATTAGACATCTGTGCTCTGTCCCTCATTCCTGCTGTCCCGAGTTGACCTGCATCCTGCTCTGCTGCTTCTCTGCAAGCCTGCTTTCTTGTAGTTAACATCCC
>JAXDDX010000016.1:357500-387500 GCA_034670405.1 Hoplostethus atlanticus | reverse complement strand
GATCTACGAGCCGAAGGAGGGCGACAGGATCAACATAGCGGTGTTCCACCCCAAGTTTGAGGCCAGCTACCCCGAGTCGCCCCTGAAGGGCAGGGTCAGCTTCGTCAACACCCCCCTGAGCCTGACCAGCCCTTCCATCCAGATCGCAGACGTGAAGATGACCGACGAGGGGAAGTACATCTGCGAGTACGCTACCTACCCCAGTGGCAACGAGCAGGGCATCACCTTCCTCGTCATGCTAGGTAGGGTGCCCGTTTGTGTGGGTGTTGACCATTTGGTCTCTACATAATTCACCTTGGTATGTGAACACTCCCCTTCCTCCCCGTCCTCCCCTTCCTCCCCTTCCTCCCCGTCCTCCCCGTCCAGGCAGATTAAACGCATGTTCAGTCAGGCTTAATTGCTGTTATAAGTGGTATTGTCAGATCAATCATGCTCTTGTTAATGCAATGGAACCAGCGCTCTAACCTTGGCCCAGCACCGGTGCTCCTCTCCTCTCTCCCACCCCCTCCCCCCCCCCCCACTGCCTCCCCTCAGGCTGTGTATTGATCTCCCCGCTTGTCATGCCTGCTGTCAGCTCTGATCCCACACCAATACCAGAGGAGGCGATTGAGGAGGAGGTGTGGGGAGCGAGGGAGGGAGCGAGGGAGGGAGGGAGAGGAGGAGTGGAGTGGAAGGGGTGTGGGCTGGCGTGGCGGGTCACATAGATCATGTAGTAAATTAGAGTTTGGGTTGGGAAATGCATTGGACCAGTGGGGGTAATTGTTTATCAATGATGGGTGCTGGGGAGAGAGAGGAAATGGATTAAAAGAAATGGAAGGAGAGTGAAAGGAGATTTAGGGTTGGGTGTGTTTGCTTCGGCCAACGCTCATAATTGTTTATCAATGTACGCTCTGAAGGAAGAAAGGGAGGCGAGAGAAAGAGGGGAGGAGAGGGTGTTCAGAGATTGAGGGTTTGGAGTTGCCTTTGCCAGACTGGTTACTCAAATTGCTTATCAATAATGGTGCACATTATCTTTTCTCTGTCTGGGCTCTCTCCATCCTTTAATCTGTCTCTCTCTGTCCTCCTCCCTCCCTCCCTCCCTCCCTCCCTCCCATCCATCAGCTAAGCCCCAGAACTCGGCCTCCACGGTGACGGTGGTCGCGGGCACCAAGCCGGCTGTCGTGGCGCGCTGCGAGTCGGCGAACGGCCGCCCCGCCGCCCAGATCTCCTGGGTGACCACCGTCAATGGCAACGCGACCACGGCGTCGCAGCCAGTTGCCGACAACACCGTGACGGTGACCAGCGAGTACCGCATGGTTCCCACGGCAGCAGACAATGGCAAAGACATCAGCTGTGTGGTGGTGCACAGGACCCTGGTCAAACCGGAGAGCTTCAAGATGAAACTGGCTGTTGAGTGTAAGAGAAAACACACACACACACACACACACACACACACACACACACACTGCATTATTCACATGTGAGCTCCATTGCCTTTCATGCAACGGAATTATTATTTTCTCTCTGCAAGAACTCAATGTACTGTAACTCATGTATTCCCCTCTTCCTCCTCCCTTCCTCCTCCCTCCTGCCGTCCCCCATCAGACCCCCCTCAGGTGACCATAGTGGGCTATGACAATAACTGGTACGTGGGTCGTACCAACGTGGTGCTCACCTGTCAGGCGACTGGCAACCCCATCCCTACCACGGTCACCTGGAAGACGTGAGTACCAGGCCTCTCTCTCGCTTCCTCTCTCACTCTGTATCTTTCCTGAGATCCTCCCGTTCTCCCCCGTTCTCCCCCGTTCTCCCCTCGGTTCCCAGCTCCTCAGTCCACACAGAGCTGTTATCAGCGCTCTTCTTATTGCCACTACAGCTCTGTGCTCTGATTATGGAGATAGCTGTATAATTTCTCATAATGGACTCTCTAACTCCAGACGTAACCCTGGCAGAGTGGGAAACACAATATGACTCTCTCTCTCCCTCGCTCCACATTATCAGCCGTTAACTATGACAAAATGCGGAAAGAGGAAAGAAGGTTGGAACTTTTTTAAATGGGCGAGATGAGATTCTGGGAGTGGGTCCAATAATGTTGTCTCCTATCCTCATTGTCTTTTCCTCCACTGTGTGATAATGGATTGGTGTTGGTGGGGAAAAAACTGATTGGTTTCGCTGCTGATCAAGATTTGCCGAGTTTTTGAAGACATCGCACGGCACAACACCAGCACATTTCTGCCTACGTGCTCTTCTACCAAAAGGCCAAACAAACCGCCATCCCTTCTCTCATTCTCATCTTTTTCTCCCCTCTCCTCCTCGCTCTTCCTCTCTCTCGCCCCTCGCTATCGTCCCTGCAGCCTGACAGGAGAGATGCCAGACACGTTGAGGATTAAAGAGAACAAGCTGACGGTGCTGAAAGTGGACGAGGCCGCCAACAACACGTTTGTTTGCGAGGTCAAGAACCGCCTGGGGGTCGGCAAGGACCAGGTCACCGCCGTGGTTAGAGGTGGGTGGCAGGACACACACACACACACACACACACACACACACACACACACACACACACACACACACACACACGAGTACATATCCACTCTTGCCAGACCTGCGTCACATAATATTTGAAAATAAGTTTTAATTTGGTGGATGATACGAAAACCACACAAGTATTTGAAAGTCAATTTACCGTTCTTGTCTGTGATTGGACAACACACCTAACACGATATGAACAGTCCTGGAGTCGTAAATCCCACCCATCTGGTGCACCAGGTACTCTAAAACAAACGCTATTATTTGCTAATGGCTTACCGCACACAGAGACACACTTCTGCACACGACAGCGCAGCATCATACACTATACTATACTACACTATACTACACTATACTATACTACACTACACTATACTACACTATACTACACTACACTATACTACACTACACTACACTACACTATACTACACTATACTATACTACACTATACTACACTACACTACACTATACTATACTATACTATACTATACTATACTACACTATACTATACTATACTATACTATACTACACTACACTATACTATACTATACTATACTACACTATACTATACTACACTACACTACAGGCGCTCAGCTCACTTGGGTCTCGTTCATCACCTCAACCTCTTCCTGGCTCATCCATGGAAACATTTATGGCGATCTGAACGGATGGAGTGGACCCAAGTGCACTTTCATCACACCTGCTACACGTCCTCGCTGCACTGTGCTCTTACATCTTCCCTGGGGTTGTACCTTGTTCCACCTCACATGTCACATGAACACACACACACTTTCTTATTCTGTGCTGAGAACTGCCTTGGGTCTGTAGTGTAGGGCTAGTGGGTTCAGCTGCTCTGTCCATGGTGTGTGTGTCTGTCTTGAGAGCTGAGTGCATTTGCGTACAACTGTGTGAGTGTGTGAAGCCTTTCTTTTGGTCTCTCTCTCTTTCTGCATCTCTCTCTCTCTCTCGCCTCTCGCCTCTCTCTCGCCTCTCGTCTCTCTCTCGCCTCTCTCTCTCTCTCTCTCTCTCTTTCTGCCTCTCTCTCTCTCTCTTGCCTCTCTCTTGCTCGCCTCTCTCTCTCTCGCCTCTCTCTCTTGTCTCTCTCTTGTCTCTCTCTCGTCTCTCTCTCGCCTCTCTCTCTTTCTGCCTCTCTCTCTCTCTCTCTCTCTCTCTGCCTCTCTCTCGCCCCTCTCTCTCTTGTCTCTCTCTCTTGTCTCTCTCTTTCTGCCTCTCTCTCTCTCTCTCTGCCTCTCTCTCTCTCTCTCTCTCTTTGTGCCTCTCTCTCTCTCTCTCTCTCTCTCTCTCTCTCTCTCTCTCTCTCTCTCTCTCTCTCTCTCTCTCTCTCTCTCTCTCTCTCTCTCTCTCTCTCTCTCTCTCTCTTTTTGCCTCTCTCTCTCTCTGCCTCTCTCTCTGCATGTCACTCTACCACGTCTCCCTGCATGCACTCACCCACACTGTATTTGTCAAGTTTCTGTGCCTCACTGGTGTTCAAGGTCTGTTTATTCACTTTGTCCAGTGAATAGTATTTGTAAAGTGCTTTCTACAAGGTTTGTATAGCAGTTCACCTCCTAAGTGGCGTACGTCGACACCGTGTTCCTGTTCAATGAGATATTAGCGCAATTTCCACAGATTTCTTTTTTATTTTATTTCGTTCTGAAATGAGCGTGGGCGGTCCAGCCTCCTAGAGCGGTGATCACAAAAGAGCCCTGCGAGGAGCTTTGTCACGGCGCCCTCAGCCATCAGTAACCACTATTCACAGGAGCAACTAAGGCAAGACAAATGAGCAGTGACTCAATAACCTCAATGTCTTCAAGATGAGGCTGCAATCACCGCTAATGATACGTTTAGTACACGATGACATTGTTGACTTTGTAGAGAAGTGGGTTTCAGCGGCGGGCGCTTAGACGTTTACACCGTGTGTGTGTGTCTTTTTTATTTATTTTTTTGTCGTACCACTTCGGGGCCGTGGAGGATGTTGAGTTGAGTCAGCAGGCAGCCGGAGTGGTGCCTGTTAAAATGGAGAGCACTCCCATTCCTTCCTCCCCCCTCCCCTCCCCTCCCCTCCATCCCTCAATGGGTTTGGCTGCACCCCTTGACAGGTTTCACTCCTCCTGCACCTCACATACACAATACATCCTCCACTCCTCGTCTGGCTCCTGCCTGCACTTCACCGGAAGTTTTTTTTCTTTCTGCTGACATGGCGGGAAACCGTGGCCATAAACAGTAAAACGTCTTAAGAACCACACCACTCCCTCATGTCCTCATTTTATCTCTCTCTCTCTCTCTTTCTGCAGCCCCCCCTTTTCTTTCTTTCATTCTTTCTCTTGTTCTTTCTTTCTCTATCTCTTCCCCCCTCTCTCTCTCTCTCTCTCTGCAAAGTCCCTCGCCTCCCTACGGTGCCACAACATGCGTCACTGCTCTTCTGGGGCCGTTCTGTGCTGCTGCACGGTACTGTAACTGTAGCTTCTGTAGGATAAAGGATGTCACCGTCTCCCTCTGTGTATTACAAGCAGGAGGTATGGAGGACACAGGGAGCCGGGTAGCAGAGGGAGGGAGGGAGGGAGGGAGGGAGGTGGAGGCTGCTGCTTTTAGACTCAAAGGCCAAGGAACATGCACTGGGATAAATCAGAGCCAGAGAGAGAGAGAGAGAGAGAGAGAGAGCGAGAGAGGATGCTGATGGCATTTAACCCCCATGGAATCATATGGCTCCACGTCCTCTCTCCACCACTATTTGCCTCTGTCTGTCTGCCTGTCTGCCTGCCTGTCTGTCTGTCTGTCTGTCTGTCTGTCTGCCTGCCTGTCTGTCTGTCTGACTCCAAGCCTCTAAGAGCGGATCAGTCACCCTGTGCTGCTTCAGCTCCTGGCTGCTTCTCTCCCTCTCTCTCTCTCTCTTTCACCTTCCTGCATTTCTTCTCCACGCCGCCTTCTCCCTTCTTTCTCTTTCTCTCTCTCCCTTCTTTATCATTGTTTCCAGTCTCCCCGGTTCCCTCCTGGCTCGTGCTTCCCACAGATTCCCCGTCCCGTCATCTCCTCCTCCTCCATCCATTCTTGTTCTCTCTCGGCCCGACCACCTCCTCCTTACCTTCCCACTCCGCTCTTACTCACTGTCAGGGAGGAGGAGGAGGATAGGATGTGAAGCTAGATTCGCTGTGAGTAAAGAGAAGGTGACTGAGGGGAAAAAGGTTCAGAGTGAGGGAGGCTTTAAGAAGGGAGAGCGATGGAGGGATGCGCGCAGATCGAAAGGGAGAGCGAGTTGGCGACGGTTGAAATGAAACGAGAGAGTGGGTGATAGGCAGAACAGAGCGAGGAAAAAGAGTAGTGGAATGACTCCAGATGGGGGAGTGAGGCAGACCTGTGGAGGCTAATGTGAGTGTGTGTGGACAAACAGGGCTAAGAGGGGCGGACAGGCGTGAAATAGCCAGCACCTGCTATATAGCAGGTCCCTGCTCGCCTCCAGCCCACAGCTGCATGACACACACACTCTGGCTGTGTGTGTGTGTGTGTGTGTGTGTGTGTGTGGGTGTGTGGGTGTTTGTCTGTGTCCTCTGCCCTCAGTCTTGTCCTGTGCACCTGGAGGCTGAGAGAGGGATGGATGGTACATGTCCTCCCCTCATCGCTCTCCATCCCTCTCTTAGATCCTACTTAGTCACACAAATATAGCCCACCTAGCCTCCCTCTATCTCGCTCTATCTCTTTCTCTATCTTTCTATCTCTCTATCTTTCTATCTCTATCTCTTTCTCTATCTTTCTATCTCTCTATCTTTCTATCTCTATCTCTTTATCTCTCCTGTGCTTACTGCAGTTTGCTGTTTTCATTGCATCTTCATAGTTAGCATATGCTCCCTCCTCATCCCGCCTTATCTCTCTCCCAGGTTGTCTTCCAGTCTGGTGCTGATCTTCCTACTCAGAGAAGAGACTCCTGCCCCCAGCCGTCTCTCTCTCTCTCTCTCTCTCTCTCTCTCTCTCTCTCTCTCTCTCTCTCTCTCTCTCTCTCTCTCTCTGAGCTTAACTCTTAAATACCTATCGCGCTCCCTTAATCAAAGCTTAGCTGTCTCCATCCCTCTATCTATCCCTCCATCCAGGTTCCTCTCGGGGGGGGTGGGCGGCTCATGTGTGCCTAACCCAGATTCTCTCATCTCCAATCCCTCGTTTTTTCCCCATCACTCCTTTTAAAGGGGTGGCTCATCGCAACCTCAAAGAGAAATGCCCCCGCTTGAACCTCCTGACGGTCTGTCAACCGACTCAGTTGAACTGAAAAGAGATTTCTCTCAATTCAATGCATTTTCTCCAAACGCACACAAGGAGAAAGTTCAAGGACAGCAGCCTTGGCCTTTTTCCTCCACTGTGTGTGCGTGTGCGTGTGCGTGTACGTACATGCGTGTGTGTGTGTGTGTCTGCCTACATCTGTCTGTGTCTGTCAGTGTGTGTCTCCTGCCATGCGAAAACGTCCAGAGAACAGATCCAATGGCGCCAAGTCTCCCTCCAGCTCACAACTGGCCCCCTGCCCACCCCTCATTAACACACACACACACACACACACACACACACACACACACACACACACCCACACCCCTGTTCAATAACTTAACATGCTGACAGAGAACACTGCAAAGCTATGCTCTGGGTGCAGCCCAACCCAGTAGCCGCTTCCATGCGTGTGTGTGTGTGTGTGTGTGTGTGTGTGTGCGTGTGTGCGTGCATCCCCTGCATGTTTTTGGGCGGCTGCAGTAGACTTTACTTCCGCCCCATCTCTCTCATTACTTGCGGTCACTTGGAGCTTATGGTCATGCTTGATGCGACATTATAAAAAGCAAGCTGCTTTTTGGGGTGGGTGGTGTGTGGGCGGGGGGGTGGGTGGGTGGTGTGTGGGCGGGGGGGTGGCTGGGTGATGTGTGGGCGGGGGGGGCGGGACAACTTCAGTGATGCATCTTCTCAGTGTGCATAGTACATTGGGCAGTTTTTTTTTGGCTGGCACATCCAACACCATGTGCTTGTCCTCTTCTCACCCAATGTAATAGATTGCAGTGGTGCTGTGTTAAGATGTGTTGGGGTCAGAACTGGGTCTGTGCTGAGTACTGGAGTGGCTCCTTTACTTCCTTGAAGTGTCTGCAGAAGGTAGAATAAAACATGAAATATCTTTAAAGGTCCACAAAAGGACACCACAGGACACTGAGAGTGAAGCATTAAAAATGTAGGTGGAATATGCCTTTAAATTTGAGTGTAACCGCCTATGATGTGACTGCACTCGGCGGCCCCGGTTTGGACTTCGGTGCGACGCAAAGAGAGGTTTGCCATGTCGCATGTGTAGGATCCCCACGGAGCCCAGAAGTGTTAATGCATTTCCTGTGTTTCTGTTACTAGTGGACACGTCAAGCTGCCCCTCCAATGTCGTGTGCGTGAATAGGAATGTTTAGCACTGCTTGGGAGGGATGGGGAGGGCAGAGAGAAAGTAGAGAAAGCGAGAAATGGGGAAAGAGAGAGAAAATGTACTCTCGGCGGTAGTCATTTTTTATTCCCCCGGCCATATGTTGAAAGCACAGAGCAGGAGAGCAGAAAGACGTAACATATGACAGAAATACAAAGACAAATTGGGGAGATGGCGGGGAAAATGGATTTGGAGGAGACGGGAAAGAAAGAGAGAGTGTGTGTGTGTGTGTGTGTGTGTGTGTGTGTGTGTGTGTGTGTGTGTGTGTGTGTGTGTGTGTGTGTGTGTGTGTGTGGGAGACAGCTGGTGAAGTGGTTGCAGAGATGGTGGAATGAATGAGTGGAGGAGGAGGAGGAGAGGCAGGAATAAAGAGGACAGGTGTAGACAGCAGCACCATATTCTCTCCTGACAAGAATCAGTGTTCTAAGAGTAATTCTGTCAGCGCTCTGTACTCTTAACAGGAGGGGGGTCTGGCCTTCCCCTGGACTTCAAACGGGGTATGACGAATGAGAAGAGAGAGCTGATGCGACACTTAAAACTGTAGCGAGGGATTTTAACAGCAACGTCTACTGGTGGACTCGCTGCAGCGGCTGGTAAAAAGCACGGCGAGCAGGAAGGGAAGGAGTTCTTGACCATTTTCAGCCAGGAACTCGTGGACGTTTATATCGCCTTCCAGTACCGTGATCAGACCTTTTCCAGCGCGGACCGCCCCAGTGGGAATCCGGGAAAAGCCTGTGCTAAAACAGTAGGACTTTCCTTTAGTCGCTAGCAGTGTCTGGATTGGCAATTAGCAATGCCTTCTTCACGAAAACAGTCGTCTCTATTTCTGTTGAAATGCCTGCCAGCGTTTGGTATCGTCGGGGAGGCGGAGGGCGAGCGAGGGGGGAGGGAAGTGTGAGCTCAGAGGATGAACACTATGGGGCTGACGAGTCATATGGGACCTCTTCACAACCCTGATTTAGACACCACTCCTCCCTGGAGTTGAGACACACACACACACACCTACCTGGCAAACAGAAACAGTGTGCAGGTCTAGTTTCAGTTCCTCACTTCTTCTAAACTCTTCAACGTTCTTGTGCAGAAATGCGTTGGAAAGCCTTTTGGCCGAAGCCAGATGGACTTAAAATGGCCTCCGTTTGCGTTCGTGTGTGTCTGGAACGTGGAACAACCGTGACTTATCCGGCGGTTGTGCTGGAGTAAACACACACACATATAGAGCAGACACACACACACACACACACACACACACACACACACACACACACACAGAGTTTGTGGTCTACAGACGTGAGACACAAATTGGGCTGCAGCACCGAGGGGAGAGGGGTGCCAATCTGTCCCCTGCTCTACATTCATGGCTCCGAGGAGGAGTTGTCATTCCACTGTGTCGCTTTGTCACTCACTCCGCCTTGCCTCCTCCTCCTCCTCCTCCTCCTCTTCTTCATCTAATTTCCACCCTCCCTCTCCTTCATATCCCTCCATCAATCATCGCCCTCCTCTGCATGGCCTCCACTTGTTCTGCCCTGCACCACGCCATTCCCTGCTCTCCTCTCAGAGTGTGTGTGTGTGTGTGTGTGAGAGTGTGAGAGAGTGAGTTTTTCTTTATGGCCAATGCGGTGAGCAGTGAGAGCCTTGGATAGACCCCGGCCGTTGAAGGGCAACGCCGGGGAAAAACGTGGCTGAAATGTTGTTGTGACGTGGCTGTGGGAATGGGGACAGGAGCAGCTCTGAGGGAGAGGAGGGAATGTCAGTGCAGCTAGAGGCTCAGCACACACACACACACACACAAGAGTGCACGCACACACACACACATGCATACTTGACTGTACTGACACCTTCTTATACACTTCACTGAATACAGTTCAGACCAGCACCACTGACATCATCCAACCCCGACCCTCTCTCGGTGTCCTCCCTCTGTTCCCCTTCTCCTCTTGACATTGCCCTTTCATTATGCTGTCTCTTATTTCCTCCTACCTCTCTCTCTCTCTCCTTGTTCTCTTTCCCTCTCTCACCCATGTATTCCTTTCTTCCCTGTCTCCCCCCCCCCGCCTCCCCTTCCCTCCTTACAGAGCCCTCAGTGAACCCATCCAATGCCGGTGTGGTGGCGGGGGCTGTGATTGGCTCCCTGCTGGCTCTCCTCTTGGTCGCTGCTCTCATCGCCGTCCTTGTCACCCATAACCGCAGGCAGCAGCAGGGTTACCGAGCCAACGGTGGCAACGACATGAAGTCACGCATATTTGGAGGCGGCAAGAAGGCCAGCAAGAACGGCACGGGGGGCGCCGCGGGTAGCGGGGGCATCGGAGGAGGCAACAACAACGGCCCCATCTACGTGTACAGCGAGAGTTCAGCCCACCAGGGCCCGGGGGACAAAAACAACCACCACCAGCCCCTCACCATGGGGGGCCGGCCTGGCGTGGCCACCACCCCGACTGCCCAAGACATCCTGCTGAGCAACGAGTTGGACGAAGCGGAGAGGAGGAAGTTTGACGAGCTGGAGGAGGAGGAGGAGAGGTACGACCACTTTGCCGGACCGGCGCCCATCCTCCAGCTCTCCCCGCCCCACGACCAGGACGATATCATCGGCGGCTACCTGGATGACGACATGGAGTCCCAGAGGGATGGCTCCGTCATCTCACGGACTGCCGTTTACGTATAGAGGAAGGCGAGGGAAAGGAGAATGAGGAAAAAGGAGGGATGGAGAGAAGGAGAGATCGAGAGGAGAGATGGAGGATTTTGTGGCTCCAGGGTCTCGTCCCTGTCTGACGGAAGAGAAAAGAAGACCACTTTTATTTTTGAAAACAGATTTAAAATATATTAACAACCGCAAAGCAGCCCCAGAATGGCCTGAATGAAGGAGGAGGAGGATGGAGGTTGGAGGGAGGAGGATTGGTGGCGTCTGGTCCCTAGGAACCGCAAATCAAACTTGGATATACTCGGTGTATACCAAACAAAAGAGAGGCAAAGAATTGTTTCTGAGCAACCTGGCTCCCACTGCTTCTGCTCATGCTATCGCTATCACCGGGACCTTGACAAGGACTCTGACAGACAGACTAAAAGAGGGAAACTATGTAGCGTGGGAGTGGGATAATGGCACCATGATACAAGCCTGGCTATAGAGGACTCGCAGATTCACTCTTATCTCCACCCAAAACACAGTAGAAGTGGAAGGGCTTGTCGAGCGCGTTGCGTGTTGCCTGCTATTCTCAGTCCTCCTGTGGGACACCTTTTTTGTTTTGGTAATGCATTGTTCTGTGACAGCTAGTGGGGGGAGCAGGTAGGGGGAGGAGAAGTTACCAGGGCAAAGACAGTAACCATCATTTGGATTAGAGAAGAAGAGCGTGTTGTGTTTGCTCCTGTCTTGCTGTCTGTGGCTCTTTCTCCGGCTCTCTTTCCCGTCCTCCAGTTCCCTTCCTTCTCCCCGAACAAACAACCCAAAAGCCCCAAAAGCCTCTTCAACTTTCATCGCAAGTCTTATCAGACTATCAAGAAAATAGCACAGTAGCCACTCTCGCATTTTCCGAGAAGTCAGAACACGACGTCTGCGCGTACGCTAGCACAGCGACGCGAGAGCCGCTGGGTTTTAAACAAAGTTTGGAGAGTTTTTTTTGAGTTTGAACTAAGTTGTTAACAAGGTATTTCTCATGCACGCCACAGCACAGTGGCCTGGAGGGGAAGACGCTCGGTAAACAAGAGATGAGGGGATGGCGGTGTAGCCGAGCTGACAGGGTCAAGGGATGGAGAGAGAGGGATGTGGAAGCAGGCAGGAGGAGTAGAAAGGAGCACGTCTCTTCCTTTCTCTTCCTCCTCACCCCCCTCTTCCTCAGACTGCTCCTGACAGGCGGAGTTTGATTGGTAATGAGCCGTGAAGTCGCTCCGCTTAGCCCGGGGAACCAACAGATTGCCGGCGCTTATCGTTTATGACGTGGCGATTCCTCCCCTACCTCCTTCTCTCTCCCTCTCTCTCTCTCTCCCTCTCTCCCGCTGTTTATGGGAAGTTTTATGATTTATCCGGGGCAGTGTGGAGGTCAGGGCCGCGGAGAATAGAGGAGTATTTCACTGCTCCTGATGTGTCAAACGCCCCACTTAGTCTATTCCACTCCAGCCCTGCCCATGCCCCGCCAGGCCTGACTAATCCACCCAGAGTGACCACGCTCACACACAGTCCATCGGCGTTTCCTCACTCGATTGCTGCCGCCTCCTCCCATACTTTTAGTGAATGGCCCCCGTGTAGCATCCCCACCTCCACCTCCGTGACCGCGGTAGGTTAAATAGATTTCCAATGAGATAATGTCATATTTCCTTCCATTAGCGGACGGTGTTAAATGTCATGAGGTGATGGGTTGTGTCCACGGGGAGCTGTATTGACTAACGGGCCCTTTATGGTGCAGCTGCAGGGCTGATTGTCTACCGACTGTTTATTTATCTTTCTAACGAGCCACCGGAGGCCCACTCAGGCAAATGTTCCTCCACGGCTACTGTACACTGCTCTCTCACCTGAGGCTTTGTGTGTGTGTGTGTGTGTGTGTGGAAGTGTGTGTTTCCCTGTATTCCACTGTATCTAACGAGCCACTGGAGGGCCGTGACCAATGGTCTCCTGGCAGACAGGCCCTAGCTCCTCTAATCATGCCCCGCACGGCCTCCTGGCCTTCCAGTCGACCCCCTCATGACTCAACCTTTTGACCAACCGGGGCACCGGTGAGCACGGCTCCCATTGGCTGTCCTGACGTCACCTGTGGCTTTGTGACCAAGGCCTGGTCAACATCTGGGTCGCGGTCCGCCGCAGGTCACGAGGTCAAATGTGGGGCGTCCCATTTGCCAAGGGCAAGAATTGCTGCGCCTGCACACACCTCTGATCACAGCTATTTTTAACCCTGAACGATGGATGACACACACACACACACACACACACACACACTTGCTAAATATCCATATTGACCTTGAGAGATCTGGAGAGAGAACAGGAGAGAGACAAAGGAGGAACATGAGAGCATGAGATATCCAGTGTGTCCAATAGGTTTCTAGTGTAATGGGCTTAATTCAACCCTGGGTAGATTTACCTGATTTGTCACAACCACTGAAAAAATGTATTACTTATTTTTGCACTTGTGTCGCGGCAACACAGAGAAATATGGAAGGAATACCTGGTGCAGCGGGGAAAAGAAGGGCGAGGGGCAAACTATTGTATGTACATTTTGGTGTGAGGTGTCTGTAAACTATATATGTGAGCATTTTTATTTTTCTTGTGAAAATGTGGATATTTATCAAAATGTAAATATCAGATTAATGGAGCCAGTGGAAGTATAGAGAAGTACTTCCTGGGTTGGCCGAGGTCAAAGTGTCCCAGGGGGCACTCAGAATGTAATGTTCAACATACCTGGGCTGTCGGGGGTATTATCGGATACTCACCCGAGTTTATTTGCCCCAAGCCCAGGAACTGATTTGTTTTTGGGGCGGAAAAAAGTTTCAAGTCGGTTTCATCACTGACTTCTAGCCACAAGCTTGATTTTAGCATTGCGTGCATTTCCACACCATAAGCACAAACTATTTTTTCGCACAATTGTTTCTCCCACTCTCTCTGAGACACACACACACACACACACACACACATAATCCACAGAGGAGGCAATTGCATTTGAGTCAGCTCTGTGTGTGTCTAGTTGTGTGTAGAGTTAGTCTGTGTGATGCTCAGGGGCTTGGGGACATCTCTCCTCGCCATTGCGGCTGTAACCCGAGTAGCCATCTTTGTCACCATGGAGAAATGGCAAGGGGGGGAGATATTACTGTACACACACACACACACACACACACATATATATATATGCACACACACGTATACGCAGAATGCAGAGAAACATTCGCCCACGCACAAACACCCCTCAGTAACTCTCATTATGCTCACTCCCACAGCCAAACTGTGCAGAAGACGCCTCATACCTGACAACTCTGCCACCTCCTGACATGAGCCCACACAAACACAAACACACACACACACACACACACACACACACACACACACACACACACACACACACTCTCCTTCTCCTCGCTCAGTGGCTCTGTCAGGACGTATACCGTGTCCTGTTACTGTTAGAGCCACAGCACAATGTTTTCTATCCCAAAAAAAGCCCAACCTGGTCCTGAATCAACAACCATGTAGAACACACTCGGACACACACACACACTCAGACACACTCAGAGATGCAACTTTCACCTAGTGTCAGAGTAACGGGCTGTTTGTCCATTCCGCTTTTATTCTGCACCGGGAATATAGCTTTCAGCGAAATGCCACAGCGCTGACCTCCTCCCCCTCCCGGCTCCCTCCAAATGCTTTTAGAGAGTCACAACTTCCTACTCATCTCCCGAACATTGTTTTTGACTTCTCTCACTTCAGCCATACCCCCCCCCCACACCAAGTAAGGCTTGTCAGACTAAATGCTTTTAGAGATTTTCAGATCCCGGCCCGGGTCTAGCACAAGGTTAGATAGTCAAAATAAACAGTGTTTCCTTTTTCAAGAAAGCCACATTGCTGTTGTTATTCCTCCAGCTCCGAACTTCTCATGACTCAACAAAGCCTTAACATCTCCATTTCACTCACAGAAAAGAAGAAAAAAAAAAAAAACCTTCCCGTGTACATAGTATAAATATATAAATATGTAGCGGAGACAAAATAATTACTAATTTATGGTGTCACGTTTGTGTATTTCTCAGTGACAGCAAGCATGAAGGATTTCTCTCTCCTTTTTACAGTTTTTCCTCTTTTCAGTTATTTTGCAGTGCTTTATAATTTATGTTTTCTGAGTGCTTTATTCTTGACTGCCGCGCTGTGATTGCTGCCAAATCTGGCAAATGTGCTTCTTCTATACAAGTGAACTGTACACACAAGAAAAACAGCCGTACCCACAAAAAATGTGCTTTTTATTCACTGCTCTGTGTAAAAGTTGTTGATTTTGTATTTTTTATTTTGGTCTTTTTGAAAAGAAAACTGGTTCGACTTGTTGTCACCATTTGTCATGTCTTTCTATTTTGTTTTACGTATTTGGTTGCAATTAAAGATTTCTTGATTTTTGAAATGAAGCTCCGGTGTTGCTGTGTGTGGCATCCGTCTCCCTCTTCTTCTTCTTCTTCTTCTTCTTCTTCTTCTCTTCCTCCTGTCTTTTTAATCACTTGGTTAGCCGGATGACTGAGGAGCGCGATTGAATGGAGGCGCCGCTCATCGATTCCCACTGATTAGATTTATAGATTAATTGATCGGGTTATGAAGTGGCCTCTCTGTCTCTTGTCGCCCGTCCCTCGCAGCCCAGACACACCAGCCCCTCCTGCTCTTCACTCATTTCCTGCTCTTGGTGTTTGTCTTGTTTGGGGCTCTGAGAAATCGATGTGTGCTGTCAACAGAGGTGCGATAACGCGATTATGGGAGACTGAAGATGAGAATAATAGAAGCCATTTTGTGATTTACAATTGTCTTCTACTCAAGCTCCACAACCACCCCCATGTCTCTGATTGTATGTGTGTCCTGGTTGGTGAACGTGCTGCCTTGGTAACAGGTATGTACGAGGCTGTTGTTGTTGTTTAAGGGCACAGATTGGCAATCAACCTCCACAGATAATGTAGCATGATGAGCTGGATGTAACTCAGAAACATCACAAGATGTACAAACACATTTGGTTACATCTTCAATACAACCAATATATATAGGTGTGTGTGTATTTTCAAGACACGCACACACACATACATATATATAGAATCATTACTTACAATGGGGCCCCTCCAACACCCCTCCAGCAACGCACACACACACACACACACACACACACACACACACACACACGTGCAAGCACAAAAAGAGACAGTAAGAGCTGAGGAATGCGGTGGTGTTGCTTTAGTGGTTTTCCTGGAGGCAGGCAGTTTGTGTTTTCAGTTGGGGAATGTGCCGGCCAAGCTGAAACTCTGTGAATGGAGCGACTCTCAAAGGCTGCATTGTTTGAACTCTGACTAACCCAAACTCGTTCGGTCAAATTTTAACAGAGGGCAAGTGGGAGGTTGTGTGTGTGTGTGTGTATTAGTATGCATGTTCACGTTTGTATACGACTGCATGTGTGTTCATGCGTGCATGTGCACCTGCTGAGCCTCTTTGTCCCCACTAAATGATACAACCCAGATCTCCCGTTCACGTCCCGGTGATGGTGACAGTTGGTTCATGACCGTCATGGCGGCGTGTCCTCTGTCTCTGCCTGGCGTTTTGGTGCCGCTCATGTATCTGTGTGTCCTCCTGGCTCCTTGTCACAGTTCATTTTTGTTGCAGGCTTCCGCTGTCAATGCACAGCTATTTACTGCGAGTCCAGCCCGCCATCTGGCCTCTCTAATTGCTTTGGATTTGAGGCTGGCGAGATAGCGAGCACTCACACACACTCGCGCACACACACACACTCACTCACTCCTTTTTGATCTCCTAGCAGAATGTGAAAGACTCCAGCGCAGCAGAAAAAGGCAGCATCCTTTTTAAGCCCCAGCAAGAAATAAAAGCACACGCAAACAACAACAGTATTTTTCACTGCGTTTGTCACAGAAAACTGTGCGCACCTCCCATGTAAAGCCGGTGACCGGGTAACGCAAAAGCCTGGCCTGCTGGAGCACGTAACCTGGATCTGAAGCCAAAGTGACAGCGGCTATGCCAAGCTCGGGCATTGTGTTCACCGTTGGCTTACAGTGATGAGACATGGTGCGGTGCCTCTGGGCAACCCGGCGAGCTGGTAGTGGCCCGTTTTATACCAAGCTGATGGGAGGAGGGATGAGTGTGTGTGTGTGTGTGTGTGTGTGTGTGTCAGAGTGAGTGTGTTGTTTGTGCATACACCATGTTAAAGCGGTATGGTTATGTGTTTAGACGCCAGTAGTGAGGGTGCATTATTGGATTGCAGACAGGATGAATTTCCACAGGGTGTGTGTGTGTGTGTGTGTGTGTGTGTGGACTTAGGGGCATCAAACTGTTAAAAGTGTGTGTGTGTGTGCTTTCATACACATGCATGTAACTTTTACACACAGCCCTGGTAGCTACCGCCACAGTGTTGTCAATGGTGTGTAATGGTCTGAGCGCCACTACCCAGTGTGTGCGTATGGATTAGCACCCAGACCCACTTTGGGCTCTCTGCTGATGAACGCTAACGCCACGCTCCCCGTTTAACCTCTCACCCTCCAGCTGCAGACCTGACTAATAAATCCCAGAGTGAGTGATGCATGGCCAGGCCTGATTCATGGACGGCTGAGTGATGGATGTGGTGACCCGGGGCTTCGGAGGGATTAAAGAAAGTGTCTAGCTCTGACCTTAATTATGAAAGTAGATTCCTGCACCCTTGTATTTGGTTTAATGGTGCTGGCCTTGCTGCTTGCCTGCGGTGACTAAACTCAGTCTGCTAACCGTGTTGGTATGTGACTGTTTGTTTCACACTCAGAGCTTTCAGAGATCCACATGAAACCTCAAACCGAAGCGAAGTGCCTAACCGGTAATTCTGCAAACCGAGTCAAGCAAGGTGAATGCAGAACGGAGAGGAAGTCGCAGTTGAAAACAGTCACAGGAAATGGAGTGATTCCTCTTCCTCACACAGTAAACAATAACATCCGATGTTTTGGATTCTGGTCATTTGTTTGCTTTCGGTCGTGTGCCTATTACTTGCACACACACACACACACACACACACACACACCCGGGCAGACAGACAGACTATACGGGGGAAATGGATGCTCCTGTATCCCCTAGAGGCCCCTGGTCGTTTACTCTTCCTGTCCCGTGCTGACAGGGCTTGAGCTAACTGGGAAGCTGCAGTGCATTGTGGGGCGGATGAGGCAGGTCTCCCCGGGGTTAGCACATACTTGGCAAAATGCCAAAGGGGGAGGGGAGGGGGAGGATAGATAGATGGAGAGAGAGCGAGAAAGAGAGAGAGATGCACAGTATGGAAAGTGGGTGAGAAAAGGGGAGGGTAAGGGGGGGGGAGTGGCTTTTCAGACTGGTAAGGTACAGGAGAGAGGTTGGTGAAGGGGGTTGTGAGGGAGCGAGGGGTTGTCTTGACAGCCAGGACGAGAAATGCGCAGATACGCAAACTTTCCACACCACTGAGGATGTCAGGATGGGGGGAGGGACAAATGGAGAGGGAGGAAAGGGCTGTGAGGGGAGCCAAAAAGTGTGTGAGGGTGTTAATGGGAGGTGAGAGATGGAGGAAGCTGAGGAGAGGTGAGATCCGGGGTCTTTGGAAAACACAATAGAGCGTTGCTAAGGTGACTAAGGGAAGAGAAGGGAGAGGAGAAGGAGTCAGGGAGGAGTGAGAACAGAGGAGTAAAAAGCCAAGCAGAGACAGGGAGGAGAAGAGAGCGGGTGAGTGAAGGGAGGAGGGGGTGAGGTTTGAGTTGTTGCAGCTGTGTTGATTTAGTTTTAGATCAGATTGTGTGTGTGGGAGAGGGAGAGCAGCTTTGTCGTCCTCAGAGTGCGGCTGACCTCAACACACCTGCAAAAATACCCAACATCACCAGATGAGAGACGCTGTGTGTGTGTGTGTGTGTGTGTGTGTGTGTGTGTGTGTGTGTGTGTGCTGAATACGAGTATGGAGATCAAACGGTCTCACGAGGCAAAAAACAAATGTCACACACACATTGCACAAATAAATGTAATTTGTATCTGTAACCCACTATTTGAACTAACATTTTAAAAATATGTTTTAATATTTTCATGCGTTTTGTTTTGATGGAAATCCAAATGCGAGACGTGGTCGGCTTGCCAGAATAACAAAGAACAAATCTTCCAGTCTGGGCGTTCAGCCTTCAGAATAAAAGTTTAAATGTCCAAAAATATAGCTTTAACCTCATTTTATTTATTGATCAAACCCAATAAGCAAGTATTGAGTCAAATTAGTGTTTCATGTCACAATGTTAAAAAATGTGTTTTTTCTCCCAGAAGTGGTGAACATTTTATATAATGGTTTTAAACGCACTGTACATTTTAGTCCTCCTGCTATGGAGTTACTTTTGCTCCCAAGTACAACACATGCATCAGAGACATTTCCCTCCATTTCTCCCAGAATGCCACAGGACTGGATTGCCGGATTTAGTCTGGTGAGCAGCAAAAGCCGTATAATTTAGCAGGCAAGTGACATTTGTAAAGAACAGTACGTTACTAGAGATGAACAGGATGTACAGTGGGGTCCAAAGTCCATTTATTTCATCGTTTTTGCAGCTCATATGACTCACCAGACTGAACCTGTATCAACTGCCAGTCCTTTCACGATTCTGCAGCAGTTCAAGAAGTACACGCTCATGCTGTCTCCATTGAGGATGCCCCTAACAACACTGTAGACCTGTCAGTGTTGATTTGTGTCCTGGTGAAGCCCAATGACTCCCTCTCTTTGTTCTTCAATACCTCAGTAGCACCTTAAGTGTGTTCTTCAGGGCCTGCAATCATTTTTCCTGCGACCCGCTTGGATTTAAATGTTAGTGTGTCGTTCAAGTCCAGGTGTGTAGGAGTATTTTGACATGGATTTTGTGCAGCAACAATGAACTGTGCACATAGGCGTCGATTTATGTTTTTGCCAGTGGGTGCTCAAAGTAAGGTGAAGATTGTCACAAAATCACTTTTATTGCGCTTACTTTAGTAATTACCGTGGTGCAGGCTACTGTCATCTGTCGGACGTAGACACACACCGAAACGAAATGCAACACTGCTCTGCTACAAATTCATCACTGGTGGTGGATCCTCACTTTGACAGTCTTTACACTCGGTATCTCTCTCTGTTTTTACCCGATCATCACCCGTGTTTCACATTTGCTGTGTCGCTAGCTACGTGATGGAACAACGTTGGTTTAGCCGACTCTAACGTTACATTGGGGCAGTTGGCTACGTGACCACGCCCCTCAACGTAGCCTACACACGCACAGAGTTGTAACAAGTTTTTATTGGATAATGCGATTTGTAGTTAAAACGTTCACCGATAATAATAAGTAATAATAGAATAAAAAAAAAATTAAAAGATGCAGTTTAATACATTTATTTATTCACTTATTTTTTAATCAGCCTTCCCCGTGGGTGCTCAACCCGTTCGGTGGGTGCTCGAGCACCGGTGCACCCACGTGATCGGCTGTGTATGACTGTGCCGTGTCCAATTAAGCATGTGTTCAGTATGTCTGCTGCCCTTATGGTGTATTATTATGACATTAAACAGTAATCTGAGTCTTACTGGGTTTGATACACGAAATACTGCACGTACCCACACAATTAGATGGAGGTCCACAAATAGATTTACATCCAAATCTGTGTACTTGCGAATTCACAAACAAGTTTAATTACTGTGAATATGGTTCAGCAATGCAAATAGGGATGTTGGTGTGAAAATATTTCCAAGATTTTCAAAATGTTCCCTTCATGACGACGAGTCGTCCAGAGGAAGAAAAACAGCCCCGACCGCGACAATCCCACTTCAATTTTGGACTCCTCCAGAAATCTTCAGGCTTGTCCAGGTGGTCTCTCCGCTTTGTTCTTTTTAGACAGGAGAGACTTCTTCTTCCTGGCTAGCCTTGCATGAACGCCATTTCTATTCAGTGACCTTATTTTTGACAGCTGCACAATGACGTCCTCGAGTTGGTTTTTACGAGTCTTAATATTTTTCTTGTGGCTCTTGGTGATATTTCATGAAGATGTCCACTTCTAGGCAGAGTCGATGTTGTGTTAAATGGTCTCCATGTGTGTATTACTCATCTCACAGTGGACTGATGGAGCTCAGATCTTTTTGATATGACTCTATAACCTCACCACTCTCTTCCTGAGACCTCTGAGGTCTCCTCAGATTACAGCATAGTGACCTTTGATTGGCTATTTTCATGCCCAATTATTTACCCACCTGACTGTACTTACCTACTTGATTTAGCTACAAGGTTCACTTATTTTTGCAGCTGCACTAATTCCCTTTTAACTATTTTCATTTTACTACATGCACAATTTTCTCTCAAAACATATGAAATTGGTAAATATAGCTCCTTTGTTTCAGTCAGGAAAAAGATTTTGATTAAATGAGGATTGCATGGTAAAAACTCAAAATGTCTGTAACTGCAAATGCGGTTCACCCATTTTCAAGCATGACTGTATTACTCAGTCATGTGACATTTTGTTTTTGCCTCCTTATGAGACCGTTTGATCTCCATAAATACGCCCCAAACGGGTCTTCATGCTGTGACTTACCTGGAACAAATCCTCTTCTAGAAAATAAAGGAACAAAGAACATTGTGTGAGTGGAGTCTGGCCACCAGGTAGCTTTGAGTTAAGTGTGTGTGCATGCCTGCATGGGTGTGTGTTCATGTGCGTGACTGCATGGGTATGAGTAAGAGAGATTTATATCAGGAAGAAACGGTTTGTTGCTGCTCCTAAGAATAGATACTGTGACGTAAATGATTTTGATGCTGTATGCGAGTGTGGGTGTGTGTATGTGTGTGTGTGTGTGTGTGTGTGTGTGTGTGTGTTTTCCTTTTGTGTGTGTTTGGCCTGGAGCGCTTTGCAGATCAGATGCACTTGCTGTTTAATTCACCGTCTCAACAGGCAGCTCGTACAAAGTACAAGCACGCACTGGCAGATGCACATCTTTATACATGCACACACACATCTAAACATACAGAATGAAAGAGACGGATTCAGAGATAAAACAGAAATACTCTGCAAGGATTTGGGCCTGATGACTCTCTAGATATTCTTTTGGGAAGTGTGTGTGTGTGTGTGTGTTCATTTCCGTTTGAATCAGAGAATAAACCAACTACAGTGAAGATGTTTGCCTGTCTGTGTCAGAACATTAAAAGTGCATGTATATGTTGTGTTTTGAAATGTTCTGTTCTGCTGCTTTACATTACATGGGCATGCTTGTATGTTGCTGTGTGTGTGTGTGTGCAGTCAAAAGCAATGAAATCACGGCAAAATCAAAGCATAATAATAATAATAATATCAAAATCAAATGTGATTGTGTAGCCGCTGCCGGTACCCAGTCAGAGTGAGGATGCATTTGGGTCCATATGTTGAAGTGACACAGTGAGCTGGAGTGTGTGTCCCTTCATCAGCAGTCCAGAGTGATGCTCTCTTCACTGGCTAGTTCCCCTGTAGGTTTGAAGTCTTTTCTGCTTTCTTTGTTTGACATCAAATGCAGCCACAGCGAGGAGAGGACTGTCAGAACTTCATAAGGCTGTGTGTGTGTGTGTGTGTGTGTGTGTGCTCATGTGCATGTGTCAGCTTCTCTTTTATATCCACCGACTGCTTCCCCATTCCTCGGTCTGTCATCTTATCGAGACGTCTCTTTTCCTATTATCACTCCTCCTGCCCTGTCCTCTTCTCTGGCTCTCCTATCTTCTTATCATCGACTGCAGCCTAAATGGTAGAGCATTGTGAATGTGCCAAAAAAATCATGTGTGTGTGTGTTTTTCTCTCGTGTGTATGTGTCTTTGTGTTAAATCCAACACTGTCTAGCAAAGCCTGGCCATACGCTGTAACTTCCTCATGGCCAATTCCAATTTCTTGACTGCAACTCGTCTGCCACCACATTCACTCTGGAACGCAGAGGCAGCTTTTTAAAAGGGGAAGAGGTTTGATTTAAACCATTAATTATTGTGTGTGTGTGTGTGTGTGTGTGTGTGTGTCCTACATAGAGCCAATGTAGTGGTCAATGACCTGTGTGTAGCACCTGCTGGGTGTCTCCTGTGTGTCTTTAGCCCTGCTGACCCCCTCCCCACAGTGATTCCAACTGCAGAGCCTGTCTCTCAAGCCCACCGCTGAGGCACCATGGGTAACGGCCCCGAATCACAGTTCATGTGCACTTAAGTGTGGAATATGAGAAGGGGGGGGGGGGGATAGTGTGAGTTTAGAAGAATACTGCAGCATTGCCACGCTAAGCACACCCACTGTGCAATATCCACTGTCCGCCGCGTTGTTGGCAAAGGGCACCAAGAGAATGTAGGAGCCTCCAATGGACAAAAAGGCTTATCTTAGAGGAGGAAATGAAATGTTAATCGTATTTGACGTCACAATGAGACGTGATCAGATTATCGCACACATAAACATCTGTACAGTAGTAACTGGTTTATCCCGGCCTCAGACGTCTGAGCCGACCTGGCACGCCGAGCCAAACCTTAAACGGTGCGAGAATTGTTCCCCGCTCGCTCTGTTCATCGTGTGTAAATAGCTGGAACTTCCTCCTTTGTACGCAAACAAAAGCAAATAAACTGTGAAAAAAGACTGCACAGCTCATTCAGTCTGAATGCGTGCTTCAAATTTAGATTTTGTATTTTTGTTCCAGTACATTTCAGCTTTCCCCAAGTCATTAACCTCCCAAACGACCGGCGCTCCCGTGAGATTCAGACGCACGCTGATTCTGCTATGAAGCCCGTGTGTGCGGTTTCACCATCTATTGTGGCGTTCCTGGTCTTGTTTGATTGTATTGTGTTTTTGTTTTGAGCTTTTACAGCCCTCTCTCCCTGGGGGTCTTCCCTACAGCGTATCATCATATGGCTCCCAGTGGCGTGCCAAGTTATTTATCGGTGTATTACGCAGACTGTCCAGGTACGCTTCTCCGGTCGTTCATCCTCCATAGGCCCACGCCGTCCTGATATATGGAGCTGTTACGTTACTATATCGCAACAGTCTGCCTGCATAGAAAACATGGTTACATACCGTCTAGCCCCCCGGTTTGTCTGAGTGGGTTTGGGTTTTCCCTCATCACTTATCCTTTGCTCCGCTGTCCTCCTCTTAATACCAGTTTTACAGTGGCGCTTCAGGGTTTTCTGTAGCCCAGTTGCTATTCATGAGTGTGTTCTGCCGAAGAGAGAGAGAGAGAGTGAATGTGATGGGGTTTTTTTTTTCGTGCAGGACGGCCAGGATGAGGCGATGTTGCTGTGGTGCACGTGTCCATGCACATATGTGTCACATTTAATGTAGCTGGACGACCTAAGAGGCGCCTTCATACTGTACGTGCATGAAGGTGCCTTTGTGTGTGTTGGCATGCATATATACATATATATTTTTATGAGGTGTGTGTGTATATGTGCTTATCGTCAGTATGTGTGTTCACGGCAGCCCTGTGTGTGTGTGTGTGTGTGTGTGTGTGTGTGTCTCCCCCGTCAGTGCGTAGGCAGCGTATTACTTGTCTTGGTGCAATGAGCCAGGCCTTGTATTAGGCAGGTTGAGCTGCAGGGGGAATTTTGTAACACTTGACCTATTTCACTGAGTCATTTGTGTGGAGGGAGAGAGGGAGAGAAAGACGAAGGGGAGGGGAGGAGAGGGCACACAAGTGGTTAGGGGTGATTGGGGAGGATGAGTGACAATGAAAAGTGATGGAGAGCAAGAGAGCGAGGGAGGGAGGGAGGGAGGGAGGGAGGGAGAGGAAGAGGGCGAGGGAACAACAGCTGGGGGAGCCAGAGGGAGGAGAGATGAGTTGACAGTGCCTTCATATCTCTCCTTCTTTCTCTCTTTCTCTCTCTCTCTCCATCCTTGTCCTTCATTCTGCAGCCTCTGCAGCCTCTCAGGCAGGCCTGGCTGTGTTGCCCCTCTCCTCATTACTCACCCCCTCAACCTTAAAGGTCACCAGCCCGTCACTTTAAAATGCAAGAATATCCAACTTCTTTATGTAACTGTTGCTGCCTGTTACTCCTGCAGTGTGTTTTTGTGTGCATGCCTGTGTGTGTGTTTGTTTTTGTGTGTGTCTGCGTGCATGAAAATACCCTGTGACATAAATATTAATAGTGTAGTTTTTCACTCCGGGCTCTCTGGTGGTAGCGGAGACTCCAGGCCTCGTCTCGCTGCACCTCTGGCCACTTCCTCCTTCCCTCTTCTCCGTCGCCACATTCCCTTTTTGTCTACTTTTTTGGTTTGTGTGTTTACTCCTCCGCCTCCTCGTGTCCTCGTCTGCCCCGTCGGTCCTCTCAGTGAGTATGAAGCAGCGGTTAGGACTAGGAAGGTAAATCTGTTGGAAAATGTTAATATTTAGGTTGGTGGTTTTACGACTACGCCGTTATTTATCTTCTTCTTCTGTCTCCCTCATCTCTTTCTCTTTTACTCTCCCTCTCTTTTTTTTCCTTACATTGTCTATCAATCTTGATGTTTTCATTGTAGTTCGGTCTGTAACATAATGTGATGCTGCTGTCTTGGCTAAGTCGGCCTTAGAAAAGAGATTGTCCCAATGGAAATAATGTGTTTGTGTGTAAAATAAAAAAGTAACATAATAAATAAAAACTTTCCTCTCCTCTTTCCCCCTCTTCCTTGTCCCCTAATGCGCCCTGTCGCCTGCTGTGGCACTCCTGCCACAACAGCGTAGTGTACGCTACCACGCTTTCAGCCGCGGTGTGACGGCCGGGGCGACGGCTGCTGGCTGCCAGCGCATCCTCTGGTGATGCGAGCCCCGCCGCCGGCCTCGACAGAGCCTGGTGTTTGGTGACATTTAGCGTCGCGCTGCAAAAAAATTATTCATCAATGTTGACATTCAGCGTGATGCATAATATTCATGATGCATCCGGCACTTCTGTAGGCGGTGCAGAGAGAGAGGCAAGGGGGTATGTCACAGCTACGGGATGGACCGGCACAACCCCCCCTGTACACACACACACAAACACACACACACACACACACACACACACACACACACACACACACACACACACACACACACACACACACATGACCATGTTGATGTTTTTCCACTGTGGCTGTATATACACACATAAACTCACACACACACACACACACACACATATACGCACACACATGACCATGTTGATGTTTTTCCACTGTGGCTGTATATACACACATAAACTCACACACACACGCTCCCAAAATGGAGTGATTGGTGCATCACTAGATCATTAGAGTTCAAACATCTGAAATTCTTCTGAGAAATGTCTTCCCGTTCCAGGACTTCAGAGTAATTTAGACAAGACAATGAAGAAGCAAAATGAAAATAGACTTCTCACAAAAGTATGAATGACAGCTGGATGTTCATATTCTTACAAAATATGTCTTCCAGTTTTGTGATGAGAGTATGCACAGTTTCCATGACTGCATGGTGGGATGAGAATGAATGAAAGCATCATGGCATTAAGAATCAGGAACCACCCACACCACCCACACCACCCCCACATCCCCCCCCCCTCCCCACCCCTCCCCCACAGTGCTTCACTTTATTCACTCTTCGCAGATTAATTCTGGGCCGACACTTTTTATGATCCCCTCCCCAATTTCTGTCAGCAGCCAGACGGTCCTCCCCTCTCCGCCGGTTCTCCTCTTATCTCCGCTGCCTCATGTCTCCGTCTTCCTCCACATGTTCTATCAGGGAAACAATGGTGCTTTCTGGTGAAGAACGTCAGCTTTTTAAAAGGCGAGGAAGACAAATGGAGGGAGTGAATTAGAGGATGTGAAGATAATAGGTTTCTGTAGTGATTAGCATTCCAGAGTCTGACTGTCCTTTTGTCTCCACGCTGACAGACAAACAGGTTGGAGGTCTCGGGACTTTCTTCGTCTGTGACACTGAGGGTGATAAGTAAACCATGTCTCGTCTACATCTAGGGTGTGTGTGTGTGTGTGTGTGTGAGAGTGACGCATCCATCCTTTCCGTCTTTTGAGTTTGAGTCTGTGTTTAAACAATGCGGTCGACGAGGCAGAGAGTGAGCTCTTATCCTCTCGGTCAGTGAGTCAGCCGGCTAGCGGACTAACCAGTCTGCCCGTCTGCAGGTTGCTGCCACTCTGCTGTGACACACCTGTCACCTGGAGCAGGAAGGACTGAGTCTGCACAGGTGTGTGTGTGTGTCTCTGTTTGTCTCAAGCAGGAAATGGTGTCAGGGAAGCTACTGAATGCATTACACTGAGAATGACATCATTCCAGTTGAGTGACTGCTGTTGACACATGGGATTTACTGAAGTGTTGTTAAGAGCTTGCCGACAGGTGCAGTTTGCAGAGGTCATCCATCCCTGTATTGCAATGCACTGAAAAACATGAAATTCACGCATCACTCACATGGAACATATGGCATGTGGTGGAAGCTTTTATCCAAAGGGCCTTCAGTAGCAGGAGTGGTAGCTCGCCCCGATGGGAATAAAACCTCTAAACTTAGCCATGTGTTAGCCATGGTCTCCCAGGATAGACATAGTTCTGCCTTTATCCTCAACATTCACTTCGCTAGGCATGCTGCATACAGGCCACAAATGCCTAGCTAATCGGCTAGCCTATCTGGGAGATTGCCTGTGGATTCAGATCTAAGATCAGTTGATTCTACTTAGACCCTTACTTTTTAATCTTCATGCCTCAGATGGGAAATCTGCCCACAGATCAGAACCGCGCATCCGACTTCATTTCTTTCCCCTGCTGTTCCGCTGGGCCGTGTGTGAATCCCGACGCAGTCAGGTGTGCTCTGGAAGCTGAGCGGAGCAGACAGGTTTTGGAGCTAAGTTAAGACGGGGATTATAGAGAACTTTACTGCCCATCTAGGTGTGTGTAATAGTGGCTATTTTTGATTCTGCCTTCAGAGAGAATCGCCTGGTTTCCCTCAGAAAGGCATCAAAACCCCCTTGCATCATCCCCGTGCCATCCAGCTTTCACTTCACACAGGTGCTTTTGGAATCCACACACACTCACTTTCTCAGAGACCGTGTGTGTGTGTGTGTGTGTGAGTGCACAGAGTGTGTGTGTCCCCTGTATTTGTGTGCATTTATAATGTGTGTATGTTGTTTGGCACATGTGTGGTGTGTGCGTGTGTGTGTGTGTGCATGCACGTGGCTGCGTTGTGTGTGTGTGTGTGTGTGTGTGTGTGTGTGTGTGTGTGTGTGTGTGCCGTCTCCTCTTCCATGCCTAACTGGCTCTGACACATCTGTGGCTTTTCCAGCAGAATCAGGGCCGGTGCCAAACTGCCAAGAAATCAATGCAACAGACTCCCCTCTCTCCTCCTTTTCCCCTCACATTCTCTCTCTCTCTCTTTCCTCCCCCCCCCTCTCCCCATTTCTGAGTTTCTTTCTTTCCTCTCTCTCTCTCTCTCTCCCGCTGTCATTTCCCTCTCCTTTTTTCTCTCCCTGTCTTGCTCGGAGCCCTTATTAAAAATGGAGTGTGTGTGTGTGCTGCATATTTAAAGTGGTCATGGATGGATTTAAACGGCTGATGGTATTTAGTGTCTCCTCAGGGAGCTGCTATGAGCCCTTAAGCTGACTCCTCTGACTGGAGCCTGACTGACTGGTGAGCACACACTAAACCTCTAATAATGACTTGTGTACACACAGGCAGCACATACACACACACACACACACACATACATGTTTAGTACCGTTGAGGTCTGTTAGGCATGTGTGTGATGCAGCTTGTGTGTGTGTGTAGGTGTGCACATGTTGGTCAATAACTCATTTATTTGCCTGCTTTGATGTGACAGTCTAAATCTTTTAACTGTAAATGTGAAGTGTGTGTGTGTGTGTGTGTGTGCATAGGTGTGTCTGAGGTTGTGTGTGTGTGTGTGTGTGTGTGTGTACACGCTATTGACGAGTATTAGGGTAGCTGTCACACTGAGCCCCCTCAGAGCGAGCAGCAAGTGTTTGTGTGTGTTGTTTCACGCCGGGTCTGGATTTGGGTTCAAATCTGCTCCTTAGTGTCCTTCACTGAAACACTATTGATCAGCCCACACACTCACTCTCAACCACGGCACATAGAAACACAAATACACACACACAAACGCAAAGGGGAGAGCAAGAGTGGGCGGAGTTGAGGGGTGTAGGAGATCGAGGAGTTGGGTAATATCTGGGTTTTCAGATGAACAGCACATAAAGGATCCTTTCCAATATTCACCCTGCGCCGGGAGCCATCTTGTTGGGAGGAACGAGGAGATCAGTAGCGCTGTCTTCCGTTGGTTCAATACAAGGCGGAGGTTGAGAAATGTAGATTCATATTCATTATTGATGCTGCCAGGGGTTTTTTATGGAGGTGACGTAGTGCTGTTTGATGTATGTATAGCCATTTGATATCTTTTATCCGTGGCGTGCGAGGGTTGCATCTTTGTGCATACATCAGCAGCATGTTGCGCTGGTCTTTTAACATGTTGATGTCCGTGTGCATTTGTGCTTCTCTGAGTGCCGAAGGCTTTGAAGCGTGTGTGTTGAGTTGAGTGTCCGTATACGTACGTTGATACTGGTCAATGAGCTGCAGTAGCGCAGCACTATAGCATAGTGCTCTTATACAACAGGCACTAGAATGACCTTTGAGGTTTCTGCACGTACAGTAGATGGAGAAGTGAGATGGAGTACAGAGTTCTGGTCTCCAGTGATGCTGTATTTGTCCACACATACATGTACTATGGTGCTATATGTGTGCATGTGTACAGTATGTGTGCGTACAGGATGTATTTACCAGTGTATAAATCAACAACACACAAAGCCAAACAGCCCGTCGACCAATTTAAACGGTAATGAAACCATTCTTTATTCAGCATGCAGATAAACTGACCTCCTCCACCTCTCCTCCATCTCTCTCCCTGTTGTGTTCCTTTATGTGTCCAACCTCCTCCCGTGGAAATGCATAACTGAATGGCAATGGGGGGGGGAAATGTTCTTTCTTAATGACTGTTTGAATCTCGGTTCGCCGAGAGCTTAGTTCGGGGGCGTCTCCGCAGCTCACGTTGTTGCAGTTTCCCTCCAGGGGCCACCGGATGAAGAGAGAGGAGAATGCATCTGGAGAGCGCACCGAGCCATTATGGTCTCCATGTGTCGTCAATCTGCAGCTGATGAGAGGCGGTGTGTTGGAGAGACGGGGCCTATTACCGCTATGGCACTCTCAGGACTCCCGTGTGAGGGGCTTTCAGGCTGCCTCCTCTCCGGCCAACTGTACAGCAGCTGCAAACAGACACAAAAACGCTCCAAAGCTGCAAAATCTTATCTTGAAAAAAGCAATTATTCACAGGGGGTTCGTGAAAATTTCATCTTATCTCTCACCAAACCAAAGGAGTGGGCTGTTGTTAACTTGCTTGTTCACTTTCTTCGCTCTCTTAACTACCTCTGCTTCCCTCCTACACATCCTCTTCGATATCTCCTTTGCCTCCCC
>JAXDDX010000016.1:265000-352500 GCA_034670405.1 Hoplostethus atlanticus | reverse complement strand
GCGCTGCTGTGTGTGTGTGTGTGTGTGTGTGCGCGCGCGCGCGAGTGAGTGCGCGCACACGTAAGTACGCACAGTATGTGTGTGTGTGTGCGCCTGTTCAAATTGCTGCAGCTCTTTGCCAAGGACGAGTTCTATGAATTCAGCCAGACACACTCACCATCACAGAGTGCATTAATACGACACACACACACACACACACACACACACACACACACACACACACACACACACACAGGCGCTCCGTCTGGGAGATTTCATTAGCACAAGACATGGCTGGTGTCCAGGGCCAACACAGAGGGCATGCTCTTCAGTCAAGTCATTCACACAGACAACACTGCACCTCAATCCTTAAAATTGGCTTCTTCTCCTCCGGTTTCTTCTCCTCTGTCAGAGGTTATCTGAAAGGAAGGCTGGTTATAACTGAACCTGGAACGGAAGGAGAGGAAGGAAAATGACATGATTGGATAATGACACCGGTTAGATAAGGCAAACAAAAAGTGACTCTACTCTTAAGAGAATATCTCCAGAGGAAAAATGGAAGCGCAGTGTAGTGATAGACAGATATGGCGTTGGAATGAGGAAGCAGTGACAGAAACTCAACATCACAACAAGGCAGTCATCAGGTTTCGAGAGAAAAGTATCCTATGACTCGCTGCCTTGATTTCAGAGACACAGCAACACCATGTGGTAGATGGCTGATACTACACTGAGATGTGTCGCCAAGGGCAAGAATCGTTTGATAGAAACGTTGTATAGCTGGGATGACTCCATGTATTACATGACCAGGCTGTCTGCGGTGTGAAGCCCCTGGCCTCCCTGTTGAACCTTTACATGAAAAGCTCTCCCCTTGCAGAGCCGTTATGACTTTGTAAATGTCAAAGTGAAATACTCTCTGACTCCTTCCTGTAAAAACCGTAGTCAGTAATTATTTAGTATTAATCATTTTCACATTTTTGTAGTTTTACAACCCGAAGTCTGTTTTATGGGGGAGCCGAAACAAAGTGTGGTTTACAAGCTCGTGGGTAGTAAATTTTCAGATTTAGTTTTAATTTCCTCCAGGCCGTCCCTCATCTCCTCTCCTGGCTTAATACTCTCTTATCCTCATCTCATGATATACAGTAGTGTCAGAAAGCATTCACATGTTGTTAGTGTACAAAATACAATTCAGAATACTTCTGAATACATTTGTAATCAGTGTTTTTGTGTCAGATCTACCAAA
Organism: Hoplostethus atlanticus; assembly: GCA_034670405.1. Taxonomy (NCBI): domain Eukaryota; kingdom Metazoa; phylum Chordata; class Actinopteri; order Trachichthyiformes; family Trachichthyidae; genus Hoplostethus; species Hoplostethus atlanticus. Next base: position 351,281 of record JAXDDX010000016.1, on the reverse strand, counting down.
AGTACTCAATTTTTCTCACTGTGGAAAAGTACTGACAGGTAGATTGCTTAATGGACATCATACGTTGTTATTTACAGCCAAATGGATTTGTGTACTAACTACAAAGCAGGCAATGGTTTTTAAAGCACTGGCTGCATACTTAAAGGAAATGGATGATTTAATATGAATCCTGAGGGTAAATTAAATTAAATTAAACACATTCTACACAATGTATGAACGCCTTCGTATTCCCTGAGTCCCTCCAGGACCAGGAAACTACTCAGATACAGTCAAGGGATCTCCTGTTGTGCTTTTAAAACCAGGATCTTGATGCATCACATCTTCTGGGATCTTGATTCATGATATCCTTTCATCAACTTTGTTCACCCTTAAGACATTTCTAGTGAAACCCGGCTTTTTTTTTTTTTTTTTTGAGAGCTTAGCAGTGAACCCTGTGACTCACTGGGCTGAAGAACAAACGGTGTCCTCACTGCTGTTCGTTCCATGTCAGTCGCTCTCTCATGCTCAACTTCACTTCCCCCGCCCACTGTGTTCAAACAAAAATACAATAAATCTAATCTTCATCCAGTGCAGAGTAGACCTTCCACAGAGGATACCAACTACATCCATGCCTTTGTAAATCATGTTTAGGGTCAGAGAGATGACAGTGGGCTTGGATGATGATTAGGACGGCGTTCTGTGTGTGAAGGAGAGAAAACTATTTCAGGACATGTTCAAAGTAGTCTATTGTTAGGGGAGAGTTGCAATTAGACGACTAACAACATTCAATCATGACCCATCCAATTACCAGGACCGGGTTTGTTCTTGTCGAATGAGCTTCAGATCCACGCTGCCCTTTCCCGCCCCATCGTTAGCATAATCCCCTGGGAATACTGGAGGATAATGAGCCGGGTTGCACCTTCAATAATGTGTGTGTGTTCGTGTGTGTGTGTGTGTGTTCATGTTCACACTGGTCATAGTTCATTAGTGGGACCTCTATCTGATTCCTCTGGTTCCTCTTAATAACCCGTGTGAGTCGACACCCTAATTAAGCCCCTTTTTTTTAATATATATATATTTTTATTGAGAAAAAAGGTCAACATTACAAGTCATTACACTCAAGAAACAGTATTTTTAAAATTATTATTTTTATATATATATATATATATATATATATATATATAAACCCCTCCCTCCCCAGTCCCTACTGCCTTATTACAAAAATGAAAGAGGATAAAAGAAGAATAAATAAATAAAAATATGTATATAAATAAAATTCAAGACTCTTTTTTTTTTTTTTTTTCTTAGGCCTCATTTATTCAGGAGTACGACATTATGGAGCAACTTCAGTTCTGCTACGTGACCTACAGTCCTGAAGCATGTGACTCATATTCACGTGTATTATGTTATAAAGAACAGAAAATGACTTCAACAACACCATAAAGTTCAGCTGTTCAACAGGGGGAATCCACGTCTGTCTCCCTGGTCTCCTCTGACGTTTTCTCCTCCCTCCCTCCCTCCCTCCCGTTCCTTTTCCCAGGTACTCGTCTTCCAGAGAAGGGTGCTGCTACAGGCAGCATCATCGGGGCCATCATCGGCGTCATTATACTCCTGACCATCATTGGATCAGCCATAGCCATGTACCGAAAACACCGCAACAACAAGCTCAACGAAGAGTGAGTATCTTGCTGTTGAGGACAAACTGAACTGGGAGTACAGAACTCCAAGGAGAGTCAAACTGTCAAGGCAAACGCACCCACTTTTACAGTGAAGATAACATAAAGATACATAAAAAAAATAGTCTTTTCTTTGGTCCAGAATCAGCCAATAATATTTGAACACGTAAAACTGTGAGTTGTGTTCCTTCCTCTAACAGAGATCTCGTTATTTTGGACAACTCGGGTCATATGCACGTCGCCTTCTTCCTTATGAGCAAGATGAGGTCTCCCGTGACCCGGAGGCCCTCCACATAGCTTCAGTACTGTTCATACTGTATAATCACATCGTAAATAACTGGCAGTGACTTTAGTGAACAATGATGTAGCATTCATGTGATTTCCACATCGAGCAGAGCAGCAGGAGGAGGAGGAGGAGGAGTAGCTCAGTGTTTTTCCATCTCAGATGTGGCTCATCAGTATTTTCACATCCTTACAATATTTCTATTTCTATTTATTCCATAATCTCAAATGTTTCTCTCTCCTTTCCCCTTGTTCAGTCAGTCCCAGTAGAAAGTGATGTAGCATGTACCATCTTATTGTGATTTACCGTAACAACTGTGTCCCCTTTCGTCTGTCAGTAATCCACCCAAGTACAAGCCCCCTCCCCCCAAGAAGACCACCAGCTCCACTGACAGGGTGAGTCGATGTCGAGGCTGTAAGGTCAACGGTGTCATTAATGCTGCAAAAAGACAATCCTGTTTTGTGGCTTTCTTAAATGCGTTGATTTATGTGTGTGTGTGTGTGTGTGTGTGTGTGTCTTCGGCAGCTGAACACAAGTCGCGATCCGGTGTCTGAGGACAGACCTCTGCAGCAAGAGTACTACAATACCCAGAGTGCCGAGCCAGTCACGGTAAGGCTGCAGCCATGTTGGTTCTAACTGTCGAGGTGGTGATGTTTTAACCTGGAACCCAATGTAGTCTGTTGTGTGTCTGCATTAAGATGTGTGTCCTTTTATTGATCGTTGTTGACAGGACCTGGATGCCTATGACGATGCCTATGACCAGGAGGAGAGGGTGCATTACCACTCTGCTGCCCCCTCTGGTTGGGATGACCCAGGGCACAACGAGGTCCCGCCTCCCTATGTGTACTCGGTCAGCGACGCCCAGGACCAGCCCCGGGGCGCCAACGTCAACCGTGAGGACAGCTTCGTGTCTCCTGCCATGTTTGTGTGAGGGTGCACATGAGGGTGTGAGAAGGCACTGTTAAGGGTGTGTGTGTGTGTGTGTGTGTGTGCATGCATTTCTGCAGCTTAAATGAGACTTGACTTAAGCTCTGTGATGGGAATGGGACATGGATGTTTGATGCACAGCTCTAAATCTTTTGCCTTTTTGCTTTAGTGTTCCTCCTAGACTAGATCAGGGTGTAATCATCTTTATTATGAAATCCACGTTGCTCTCTTGAGAACCTAAACACTGAAACCCTGATCCTCAAGGGACGGCACAACAAAAACTTACTGTTACGATGATGAAATGTGTTTTCACAATGTTGATTTAAATGCCATAGACTGTTGAATGTTGCGTCACAGCCAAGACATGAACAAGTTTTGAAAGTACACTGATTGATACATTGCAAGACGTTGAGTTAGATGAGTGTTAGTATTGTGGCAAGAACACTGAGCTGCATTGCATTATTGAATAGGAACCGTGATACACGTCATGGTTTGGTGAGCACAAGCACAGTGATGTTACATGTTGCCTCTGCGGTGGGTGTCTGAATGAGTCTGTGTAAAGCTGGCTCCCTGTGGAGACGCTATTAGCTGCAGTTAATCAGCCGAGCCCCGACGCCAGACTCCCAGACCATCATGACATCTGAGTGCAGACGGCAGCAAAGTAGCAGCGAGGGTGATGGCTGCTCCGGGTGGAGCAAGACTGTGTGTGTGCGTTGATTTCAAAAGTCTATGATTCCTTTGACTCCTTGGGCTCTGGCCTCTGCCTGACTCATCAAAACTCAACACAGAGGAAGGTGCAATGGTCAGATGGGAAGAAACTGAAATCAAACTATATTCTCCCTTTTACTACAACAATTGAACTTTTTGTTTTACTTGTATCCATTCAAGCCATATTATTAGAAGGGAGTTGCAGTTACTGTGTTTTCCGAAACAAAGGGAATATTATTATATATTACCGTACTAAATTACAAAAAATACTTTTGTGCCTGATTTGCTTTTTTCATGTTGTCCAGTTGGTCTAGCGACATGCTCAGGTAGATTATGTTCAATCTGGATTATGTTCTTGAAATCTTTTGCCATTCATCTCCAATGGAGGATTAACCAGTTCTTGATGGAGTTGAAACAGGGTTGACACAGAGCCTGCTAGTGTGTTGCTATGTTCATCCATCATCAGGGTCAAGGGTTACACAGGTCATCCATACCAAGGCTGATATTTATAATGTATGCGAGTCTCAAAGGTGTCTTTCTGCACATTATAGCCAACAGGGTGTATATTTTATCGGTCATGTATTTGAAGTGGTTCTTCTTTCTTATTTTTAACACTGTTGATGGTTTTTATCTTATTTTATTATGTGTGAAATGAATCTCGATGTGCCACTGTCAACTGTTGATTCAATAAACTGTGATTCCTGGCTAAGTCAGTTTCCTGCAGTTTGTCACGTCATCTGAACCGTATTCAGTGCAACTGCAGATATTTTCTCTGCCTCTTGTAATTCCACCATTTTACCATGTGATAGCAGTATGTCGTTACGGTTTGTCCAGTAGCTGCTAACGTATTTGTTCAATGTCTAATTCAGGAACTTGGAGAACAATGTCAGCTACATTTTTCAGTCTTCAGTTAGCAGCTGATATTCACACTACCTATAATATTGGTCAACAAATGATAACGATGAAGGGTGAAAGCACCGATCCTTGCACTGCCAGACTACAGCTGCAGTATCTACAAATGACCACAAGGGGGCTCTGGGCTCTTGTGGCTGAAAAAGCAAGAGGCTTTAGCACACCTGATACAGTGGCAGACACTCCTTTTCTCCTATTGTCTGTCATCTCTTTCTATCTTAAGCAGCATATCCTCCAAATCCATACTCGAACACCCTGAAAAGTTTATAACAGGACCCTTTTTTATACAGTTGAATCACCTGCATTACTGAGGAGCAAAAATATCCCGACTTTGAGATGCAGAGTATAAAGATTACATACCTCTCCTTTCTGCACCGCTGACTCACCTGCATTAACCACTTCTCTACGTAGCAGCTTCTCCATAGTCACGGACAGACAGACAGACGGATAGATGGATGGATAGACGGATAGACGGATAGACAGACGGATAGATAGATAGATAGATAGATAGATAGATGGATGGATGGATGGATGGCTCTTTATTGTCCCCGAGGGGAAATTGCAGTTATGCAGCAGAACAAAGCAAGAGAGAGGCACACATCACTATACAATAAACAAGTTTAAGGATAAAGGTTGTATAAAAAATAAATGAAATCCATAGGTATATAGTGCAGCAGTGTCCCAGATGAGCCGGTGCTGGAGCAGCGTCGTTTCTGGGGTTGCAGAGTGGAGGAGAGGCCTGACGACCAGCCCACCATGACTCGGCAGTCTGTCTGCCCTCTGATCGTATTCTGATCAGGCTCACGTTGTTATCGGGGGATTCTGGGGAGCAGTGAGTGTAAAAGCTTTTTATCGCCGACATACTGTATTTTACAAGTCACGGCTGTTCAAGACACCAAGGTCAGATCACTCTGCTGGTAAAGAAAAGTATTAGCACACATTTCTAACTAGTCTTCTGTAGGTCACGTACACTTTAAAGTAGTGATGGCTATTGTGTTTACATTCCTTCCAGTCATTCAGCAGACGCTTTTATCCAAAGTGACTTACAAAGGGGATAGTTGACACTATGTGGGGATCGAACCCACGACCCTGAGACCCTGCCTACTATATACATGTATGGAGTTATGTTACTCACCCTTATGGCCCTGTGAGTGTTGATTGAAGGAGGGTTGCATTGGTATGTAGGAATGCACCGGCAACGGCATATCAACGGCAGAGAAGGAGGAAATATCAACACAGGATCACTTCCACAAATAGAATAGAATACTTTTAATTTGTACCCTGTAAACTGACAGTGATCTCCATGTACACTTGCGGTGTTAAAGGATTAACAGACCTGTGTGAAATGGCAGCCAGGTAATGACTGAGGTAGAAGGCAGAGAATAAACCTCTCGCTCCTTCAACGCTGCTAAGCCGGTTAAAAATAGAGGCAGAAGAGAGGGATTGAGGGAATAGGGGTGGACAGAGAAGATGGGGGGGAGGATGGAGGAACTGACTGAATCCCAGGAAAGGAGGTCTGGAGGGATTTGTTAGTGACTCTGGGTGACCTTGACTAGCCAGAGGACGTTTGTGGCAACACCGAGACATACAAACAGTGATCCTGAGTGCCATGTGAGCCACCAGAGACCCGACCTGATGGACTCACTCTGCTCTGCCCGGTCTCATCATGTGTATGACAATGATGAGCATGTTTGGCTGCATGCTGTTGGCTTGGTTGGTGAGTACACAGACACGCACACACACACACAAATACAGGCCTAGTTGTAGCCTGGCAAAGCTATATAAGAGTACACCTTGAATGACCTTGGCTAGCTTGGCTATTTTGTTTGGCTAAGTGGAAAGAAATACAATTTAACTTGAAATCTTAAAGCAGAAATTTGAACCCTGAACGAACATGTCTTAGAATAAACACGTTAGGTCAGTGTGGCAGTGACCCTCACACAATTAGGTCTGTCTGCACCACCATACGGCCTATAAGAGGATGAAGTGAACACATGGCTGGACCCCCTGTGGAGCCTGTGTGGTCATACTTGTGGATGAGTGATGCTGGTAAAGAATACACATTGTGATGGTTTAAAAAATAGCCTTACAATTCATCCATCCACTCCACTGGCTTTCCAGAAATGGAGGCCGACAACCGCGACGGGTTCCTCACCTGACTCTCAGCTCCATTTCTCTCCATCCCTCTCTCTCCTTATCATTTTCTCTGCCATTCCTCAACCGCGGGCTGCTTCCATACACACCAGGCCAGAAGGACAAGCTGTGTGAGAGGAGAGCAAGAGGACGAGGGAGGGACTAACACTGGCACCATGGTGAGTGACACTGTCGAGTCGCCCTCGCAACAGGAGAGGCATGTAGAGGCTGGAGTAGAGAGGGGAGGGTGGGACACACCGAAAGAGAGGCCGGAGTAGAGAAGGGGTTCAGGCTGTCAGTGAACGAGAGAGAGGCAAAGAGAATTAGCTTTGGGGATTAAGGAGAGGCTGAAGGTGGAGGGCACACGAGGCCAGTGGACAGCTGGGTGAAGCCTAGCTTCCCCCAAGCTAGGCTTCACCCAGCTGTCACGATTGGTTCATATTCCTTAAGCCCGTCACTGGCTGCCACCAGGGCTGTCTGCTTCCTGTTGAACTAACTTGTTGAAAGCTGGCAGTGGGGAGTCGTTGGGATACTGGTTATTAGTTGTATGCTGTGTAATGAACAAAAATAATGAAAAAAGAGGGAAAATAACATAAACAAATAGATTTTTTTTTAGGAACAAAATGTTTATTCCCTCATAAACAACGCAGAGTGACAAATTGCAAAGTCTCTATTGGAGTGCTATAAAGGGCTATAAAGTAGTGTAAACAATGCAGTGAGAGATTAACCGTCTCACTGGCCCAGATGTTATGTTGGTCATAATAATAGACCTCTTAATATGACAGCACACTGACAACTGGTCCATTAAAGCTCTGTGGCAGCCCATCCATATGAACGCAGTAGTGATCATAGTGCAACTCTCTCTTACAAACTGTCTGCACAACAACATGCAACAGCTCGATAGTCAAACAAAACACATTTAACATAAACCAAACCAAACAAGCAGAACAAACATGTGTTATCCAGCAGCAGATTGATCTGATAATGGTCCTACAGTGGTACTCAATATCACAGCACTTTGCTCTCTGCGTGGCCCGAGGCAGGACCGGCAGTGACAAATACTCAGGAATGCAGCTACACTGTGGTTCATATTTCCCTCTCACATGGTGTAGCGCAGAATGTGTTGATGATTATAATGTGATCTAACTTGTGGTTGAAGGGAAGGTTGGTGTTTTTGTCCTACATATGAAGAGTTTTTAGTCCAAAATAAGATGGAAAATTTGGATGATTTGATGACTGTTGTTCCAAGATGATTGCTGCCATTTGTTACATTCTGTAGCAAAAAGTAATTAGTAAATATCTTATCTCTATATTACATTACATTACAGTCATTTAGCAGACGCTTTTATCCAAAGCGACTTACAATAAGTGCATTCAACATAGGTAGGCAAGAAAACCACTAGTCACCAGAAATCGTAAGTGCATTTCCTTCCTAAACAAGCATCTAAGAGCAGAACCAGTGTTACGGTAAAAGTGTGATAAGTTAGCTACCTACTTTCCTTAAACAAATAAGTGAAGCATATAAACAAGAGCTAATAAACAAGAGCTCAGACAAATAAACAAGTGCTAAGAGGAAGGGTCAGGGTAGTGTTTCTTGAAGAGGTGGGTTTTCAGCCTGCGTCGAAAGATGGGACTCTGCTGTCCTGACATCAGTGGGGAGTTCATTCCACCACTGTGGGGCCAGGACAGAGAAGAGCCATGACTGGGTAGATCGGCTGCAGGGGCCCTCTGAGCGACGGGGCAACCAGTCGCCTCAAGGCAGCATAGCGAAGTGGTCAGGCGGGGGTGTAAGGCTTGACCATAGCCTGGAGGTGAGAAGGAGCTGTTCCTTTCACTGCCCTATAGGCTAGCACCAGGGTCTTGAACTGGATGCGAGCTGCTACAGGGAGCCATCTTAACACCTTAATGTGCAAAATTGTAACATTTTACAGTTTGTAATAATCTATGTTTTTGATTCATGAAGATCAGGTAAGATGTTTGTCCCATTTAGTGTTTTGAAATGACTATATCAAGTTTCAACTAAAGCCATGTAATATCAGAGGTTGCTAATACCTACTACCTACTATACCACTACACCTAATCTGGACAGGATGTGGGTGTGCATGTGTGCGTGCATGTGCATGTGTGTGTGTGACATTTGCAGGTTGTTTCCCCAGGGCGGTGGTGATGGCAGTTGGTTTAAAAATGATTGTTAATATTTAATGCTATCGGCTCAGGTTGCTTTGGCTGTTCTGCACCTGCTGAGTGAATTATCTCCAAAATCTCTCATTTAAAGGGACGGGATGTCCAACATGCCCTTTAAATGTCTTCTTCGGCAGGCTCAAACCTCCATGCTCAAGGCTCAACCCTCATATTGTGTTTCCCCACATTGTAACTAGCTATTCAGTTTAATACTATTTATAGACCATACAGGGCAAGATCCCTCCCCCATCGCTCTGAAATGTATGTGTGAGAGAGGCGTTTGGCAGAGGGAGGGGGGCTGTTACGTTACATGTTCTTCCATTCGCTCCTCTGCTGATTTACAATGTTCAGTACCTTGCTTTCTTGCATTGCCTCTCTCCTTTTCCTTAAACCTCTCTCTCTTTTTTTCATTTTCTGCTCATTCGTCTCTATGTTTGTGCCAACAGAAACAATGGTGATTTTTCTACCAGCCCAGCAACATGCATGTTCTCTTACTCCAGTCACGTTTTGTTGAGTCTTAGCCTTTGTCCAATCAGGGGTGTGTCTCTTCTCTCCTCCTCCAATCACAGCCATTGAGCTTACACTGCAGATGCAGCAAGTGGATGGTGCACACAGATGTGGATGTGTTCATTACCTCGTTAAGCAGATGCTCCACCTGGATAGGGTGAGGGAGAGAGAGGGAGAGAGAGAGAGAATGGATGGCAGAGGAGTCATATTCTTCAATCAGCAGGAAGTGATGGCATAATATGGAGTCATAAAACTAAATTTGAAACCTGTCATGTGATGATTGGTGATCATTTGTCCTCGTCTGATGATGGAAAGTGATATGCAATACCATTTGCCACACGCTGGTGATATCATGCCACAAATTTAGTACTGTGTCAGCAGTACTCAGAGGATTCTGTATGAACCAGAAGGCAAGTTTGCAGTTATTGTGCTGATTAAGCCTGAAATTAGAAATTGTGGTTAGGATGTCCACCTGCTCCTGAGACTGGATCCATTGATTATATACTCACTAGTTAGACCACCCTTGACCTCCTTTAGCGTGAAGTTGAAATTAGCTAGCATAATCATTATGCTCAAAACTCGTATGATTCCTTTGGATATTAATAGTAAAGACCTTGGATATTCATGTGCATACAAGCAATGTCAGTGGGTGTCCAGGTCACAGGGACACAGCTAGATGATATCAACAAGCATTACCTGTGGTTGCTTGAAAACAAGGTTACTACATGCAGAGCAAAACTTCATTTCTGCATTATTTATTACTCCATATTGTCAGCTCCATACAAGTGGCTCTCCAGATCCTTAGGCAGATCATGGATCAGTAATTTATACCCATTCAAGTAAAAGGGATCAGAATGTGTGGATGTTATATGGATACATGAAATGTTCAGCAAGTCTACTTACAATATAACGGTATCCTGGTGCTAAGATACTCAGGTTTCAATCCCTATCAACCTGTGTTGCTCTATCCCCTCTGTCTGTGTGTGGGTGTTTGTGATTGAGCAACTAAATATTACTGAAAAAATAAAACCAACTGGTCGAGGCCAACACACCACCAGACGTTTCAGTCCCCACTGATGACACAACATTTAAACAACATCATCCAAATTCCCTCCCCTTCATCATCTCTCATTTCATTCAGTCCAAAATCACATTTCTGGGCACACGTGCAACCAAGCGCAAACACGTGCATGCACACACACAGAATGGGCCTCATTCAGAAACGTGCGTGCGATCAGATTTGATCAAATAACATTAGTACAAATGTTTCTATGAACATAGTCGGATTCATCGTTTTGTTTGTATCTGAATTTGTTCGTTTGGTGTTTGGAAACATGCGGAAATGTGTTTGTGTGTTTGGAAACATGTGGGAAGGCTCTTAGAACGGCTTGTTCTTTATGAAACATCCAGTACAGTGGTGCCAAACCTCAACAACAACAAGATGTTTCAGTGGCCCCCCGACAGTGAGGTTTCCTGCATGTTTCATGAATCCCACGTTCGTGTTTTAGTACGCACACAAATACAAATTTACAAATAATTTACAAAAACATTTGTGAATGAGGCCCAGTGTGTGTAACACGTGTGTCACACCAACAAATGGCATGACAGGCCAACACTTGAGTGACAGTGTGTTTTCACAGAGTGGTGACAGTGATCACAGAACATTCAGGCAGAGAAAACGAGCCCTGATTTAGTGGTTGATTTGTTAGTATGTGCCAGCTAACATGGGGTAATGAATCATGACTTATTTGTAGATTAGAGCTACTTAAGTTAATAAGATGGAGTGAGTGTGTGTGTGTGTGTGTGTGTGTGTCTGCCTGTGTGTCTGCCCGCTAGCCAGTGTGTGTCCAGATGTTCATCCAATTTGATCAGGCTTGTGCATGCACCTACAGCCTTACCCACAATGCTCCATAATCCTCAGGGAATAGCATGTATCAATGAGGACTATAAGCACAGTGAGCAGATGTCACAATGACATAAGGTCATCCATGATGATTATTTTCATCTCTATATCTCTATTCCTTAATTCCATTGTCAAGCAGATCGAGCTTAACCTCTTGACATTAACAGAGTGGTCCACTCCAGCTCTATATAATATAGAGAGATTTGCTTTGACAGAATTTAATCATCAGTGACCTCTGCCAGCGCCCGTGTCCTTTGCGTGAATGATGTCGCTAATACATCAGAAATCACAGCTTCAGCTTAGCAGCTTAATTGGCACTGTTTAGTATCATGCACATTAGGCCCTGATTGGCTGAAGAGAGTTTCATGTAATTGGCAGGAAGGCACATACTGTATATGACTGCACTAAAAAAAAAAAATAATAATAATAATGTGTGATTGTGTGTGTGTGTGCTTTTTAAAATACTTTCATATGTTATTTGGGATATGCGATATACAGGAACAAAACAAGCAAGATGCTTTTCAACACGATCTATTGCTTTGTTTAGTTGGTACACAACGCGTGCCCCTGTGTCCATGGTCAAAATCGCACTAGCCACCTAGCCGCTAGTAAACCAGTGAGTGGTCTTGGTTAACTGGTTGGTTTCTTATATGTATCAATATTTTAACATGTATTACAAATGTATACCGAAACAAAAAAGAACAGACAGTAGCTTTACTTCAAAGGTTGAAGAGCCTGTTTACTGTCCTCAGTCTCTCTCAGCTTGTTGTTCTGAGGATGAGCCGAGCTTTGATTTACACATATATGACATGTCTGTAGCAGTTTAAATGGAAATGTGACAATCCCCTGGGCTTTGCCAAGGACAACACTGCGTGTGTGTGTGTGTGTGTGTGTGTGTGTGTGTGTGTGTGTGTGTGTGTACTACTGTATGTTCTTGACTAAATTCCAACATGTGGTATCCTAAATAACCTTGGGAGATGTCCTTCCTCTAAGCATCATGGGATGGCTCAGAGGATAGGGAATTAGCCAATCAGCCGTTAGGGTCACCCTAGTCAAATAACCCTGGAGACTGGAGGAGGTCGCCCTGGCAACTGCTAGCCCTCCCTCCCATCCCTCTTTCATCTCCCTCCTCATCATATTACTCATCTGTTCACACACACACACACACACAAGATGTTAGATGTAAAGGGGCGTGTGTAAGACGCAAATAGCCGGGTTGAGTGTAGTTGACGTGCAAGCGCTAAAAAGAGAGAGAGAAGAAAAGGAGGAGAGGGAGAGAGGGATGATGGAGGGAGCAAAGGGAGGGAAGGGAGAGAAGCCTGTGGAGGACACGAGAGGGGCGTCACACAAGAGGAAAAAGTGCCGCAAAGTTGCAACGTAAGCTATTTTCCGCTGTTAGCGCTAGCATGGCGTGTGCCATTTCTGCCCAGTCGACATTTCTCCTCCCCACAGCAGGTGCCTCAATACATATTTTATACTAGAGGGAATGCTGGCACCTCTGGCATCTGTTGGATTGTGAGTGTTTCAGTCATGATCAACGCTCTTGTACAGATATGTCAAACAGATGACATGTATGCTGTCAGCACATATTTCTAGTGTAGCCCACTGTATGTGCGGGTGGATACAGAAGAGACAAAGCATGGGCAGTGAAGCACCAATTACCCAGTCACTCACACACACTCCACTCCCACCGAGGGAACAATGGCTGTGAGACTCTTACAGTAATGAGCACACAGCAGCCTCTTTCTGTCAGAACAGAGCTCTGGAAGAGGGCATGAATACACAGTCAACGGACAAGCCTCAAAGAGGACAGAAGACACTTTGGAAACACACACACACACACACACACATACAAAGCTACTCATGTACACACAACAGACACACACCCAGAAGACAAATGGGCTGCCAAGAGTAGCAGGTAGAGTAGACACATATTTGTGTCCACATCTTTCCACCTCTCAGCATTTGTGTGTGTGTGTGTGTGTGTGTGTGTGTGTGTGTGTGTGTGTGTGTGCATCTATCACTTGATTGGTGCAGTAGAGAGGGACTGTGAGTCTGTGGGGTGCAGTGATAATGAGAATGTAGCCGAGGTTGCCTAGCTAGCATCAGGCTAGCATCAGGCTAGCACTGCATCACACTGACTCATTGGGTGCAGCAGTAGCAGGCCCTCAGTCACACATACAATCTAACACACACACACACTACTAGTTCCACAGCTATAAAACACACCTACTGACGCACATGGTGCGTACACATGCTGACGCACACAGACAGAGATGCATATATGCACACACACACACACATGCAGACACACACACGTGCACTAACACACACATAAATACTCTCGCTCCATCATGTGGAACAGAATGGGGCCAGACACAAGGCAACACATCTGGTGGCCAGCCATAGTGGCTACATAGGGAGGAGGCCCGCAGACTTTACTTGGCTCTCTGCAGGTGAGCTTCATGTCACAGTTCTGTTGGGATTAGCCTCTAATTACGGTTCAATATATTGTACTACAACACACTGTGTTGAGAAGCATGGTCACTCATGTATCTCACTTTACTCATAGTTCTGTCTCAGATTTCATGCAATGTCAAATCTTCTTGAAACTTCAGCAGCATTTGTTTCCCTCCTCTGTCTTTATCCCCCTTTTCTTAGCCTCTGTTTTGGCTCCCACTTTTTTCCACTCCTTAATCTGACGTCTATTCTTATACCTCCCTTCCATCCCTTTTAGAGAAATCCTTATGCAATGCAAGACTGTGGCGTGCTGTCAATTTAATCTGGATGGGATGACGTCCATGTTTGTTACAGAGAGAGAGAGAGAGAGAGAGAGAGAGAGAGAGAGAGAGAGAGGCAAAGGGGAAGAACTACATTGCTGAACTTTTAATCTTCTTAGTGTCCTCAACTATCTACCATTCGTCTGTCCATCCGTCCGTCCTGTAGGGTTATGGATGGAGTATGTTTGTGTATACTCACAGTTGAAAGACTGCTCTTTCAGTCTCGCCCCTCACAGTAGCCTGTGTAGAAGATGACCTTTGTCACTGCCCCATCATACTCCCTCCATCGTCCCTGCACTCTTCCTCTCTTCTTACCGAACCCTCTTTTACTCTCCCCTCTTTGCCCCTTCAGTGTACTCTTCTCTCTTTACCCTCTCCATCCCTTGGCCCCCCTGCAAGGTCGTTCCCAAGGACATCCTGCTCCCAGCATCCCCTCCCTGATTGGCTGATAGGTCTTAAAGGGCCGGTTCCCTGCTGAGCACATGCTCTGCTACAACGCTGTCATTCCCATCACTCCTGTGGCTGCTTACTGTACCGGCCACACACACACACACACTGGCTCACATGTACATGCAGCAGTGAATCCAAAGACACACTCGGCCACCACTGAATGCTCACTGAATACCTGAGCTAACTGAGTACCCACATACACAACCCACCCTGTCTCTTAAATCAGGCCGGTGGCTGCTTGCTGTACTCTACATGACAGGCCACATATCAGAGTTGACAAAAGACGCTTGTCAGCAAATCCGCCGCCGTGAACAGACTATTAAAAAAAACACCTGAGACATGCTTACACACAGCCAGAACTAAGCGAACCCAGCAAAACCCCTTTTCCTTTACAGTGAGTGAGTCTGACACAGTACAAGCTCAGCAGACCTGAAAAACACAAAGCAAACAGCCTCCAAAGCAGCTGCAGTAGATCGTCAGCAAAATGGCTGCCACAGTAAACAAATTGAGACACATGTGCTGCTTGGAGTGGAGAGAGGTTAGGACTGTTGACAAAACACAAGGGTAGGATTCTGAAATGTCCCGCAAATCTGAGTGGCTTCCAGTAGATGACAGGCTTTACAAATCCATTAGTTTCCAGTTTAGGTGAAAAGTTAATCTCCTAATCCTTTGAGCAATCTGAGTACTTAAAAGCCACGTTGCCTCATTCATCTACGTCGTACTTCATGTAGCAATGTGACATTTGGGCATTATATGCTAATGCAATGGCTGTGCTTTCCTTGTGTGTCTCCTTCCTATGATCTTAGACAGATCAGAACATGTTTTTGAAGATGAACAGCTCAAACCCAGAAACCAGAGAACAAGACGCTAATCTGAGACAACTCTGGGAGATGAATGAATGAATTGAACATTGGACCCACAGACTTTCAGCTTTTACAGCTTTTAGTTCTGTCGCCGTGTCGGTGGAGCAGCTCCAGGGTTTCTATATTGATGAAATTGTCAAAAGGTTTTGCTGTTGTGTTTCTTGCTTCGGGAGACTCTTGTTCATGTTCACAAATCATGGCTGAGCTTTCCAAGACCGTAGTAATGACACACGTCACTGCGCTTCAGGGTGGATATTCCTCTGAGAATAAGGAGTCAAAATGGTGTGAACAAATGCTGAAAGAATTCACACGGTACAAAATAATGATTAGACAAATTGTATTTATAACCTTGGTGTGTTTTCTCAAATGCGTAGTCCCTGGACGTGAAGCTTCGTGGATTTTCAAATGGTCATTTCCAGGAAAACTGTTGCAACTTGAAGGACTTTAGCTATTAGCAGAATAACATAACATCAAAGAAATAACATGACAAAATAACGTTAAGTGCCTTAGTTAAGTTTTAATGGGAGTTTAAGATGTAAGTCTTTAAGTCTCTAATGAAGAGAAATACGTGCAAGAGGACAGTTACATCAACTGGAAATCAAGTGGATGGTGTTTGCCTTGTAATGGCCTTGCAAAGATCTGCAGCTTTCATTAAAAGCCCTTTAGTTTCTAATTGATATCACTACTCAGTGTTTGTAAATGGATCATGTTTTTTAACTGTTCATATTTTAACTAAGAGGTTAAAGAGGCACTTTCTGCCTTGACACAATTGACACGTACATTGCACAAAAGGAGGCAACTTAATATCAGCATGGTTTTCTCTCAGAGAGTCTCAGCTCTGTGAGTGGTGTTGTGTAGGTAAGATGAGGGCGGAGTAGTAAAGAATGAAGGTAGGGAGGAAGAGTGGAGCAGAGTTTTGCTGCAGTGGCAGTGCTGAAAGGACAGCTACCGGGGATGGAGGGAGGGAGGGAGGGAAGAGCGAACATGAAGGAAGGGAGACAAGGAAACATGCTTCGGAACCAGATGTACAGTTTAACAACAGATGGATGAGAGGGGGGTGAGAACGGAGGTAACTGGAAATCAGTTAGGAAAGCAGAAGGTTGACGCCCCATGTGTGTTTTTCACGTATGAGTGTGTGAGTGTGTGTGTGTGTCCTGACAAAGATCTGCATGTACCTGCAGCACTCATCACTCTCTGTGAGGCTTTACTTGATCGGCTCCTGAATCCACTCCCCCACCTTCATTTTTCCTTCATTTGATCTTCACCTCTCTCTCTCTCTCTCTCTCTCTCCCTCCCTCTCTCTCTCTCTCTAGTTGATTACCATCTGTCTGTCTATTGACCAATTCCTGCTTTTTTTTATTCCTGATCACATTTCTCATAACAGACTCTCCCTCCCTCCCTCCCTCCCATTCCCCCGTCTCCCCTCTCATCTCTCTTGCCCTCTACCATGCCTCCATGGTAACTGATCGTTAATCGACGGTCCCGTGTCACGCTTTCCACACTCCATCCCATAGGAATTTTTCCGCCGCCATCCCTCTCTTGTACTTGTCCTCTTCTTCCTCCTCCCTCCCTCCTCATCCCTTCATCACTGTCATCCCCCTTCCCTCTCTCATCCTTTCCATCACCTGAGTTGGAGTCAGTCTCCCCCTGATGATCTCAGCCCTCTCTTCTTTTTGTTCTCGTCTCTCTTCCTCTTTTCCTCCCTTCCCCCTGTTCTGGACGCCATGACATGCACATGAGATTATGTCAGACATTTATCAAATCGGATCAGCTAGGATCACCTTGACACATGCACCACATGCGTACGCACACACACACACACACACACACACACACTCACACTCACTATGTATCAGCCTTACACACACGTGTTTTCCTGACCCTTACACACATGCTCTATGACAGTAAAACCTCATGACATACAACATTCAACGCCAGCCTTGACTCATGCACCCAAACGTCACACTTTCCTAACTGACTGACTACACACATCATCACACACACATGGCCCTCTGTCAGTCTTGGCTGAGTCCTGTATTCTATACACAATTGGGCTGCTACACTTCAAGGCACACACATTTGCTTCATGGGAAATTAGGATGACGCAGCATTGTCTACATGAAAGCCTTCCACATTATAATGGCTACCATCTCTCTCTCTGTGTCATCTCTCCCTCTGTCTCTGTCTTTTTGTCTCTCTCCTATTCTTTTCTCCCCTCATCCTCCTCTCCCATCCCTCAATTTCTCTGACTCAGCAGAACAAGTCGGAGACAAGGTCACCTGACTGCTGTTGCTGTGGAGACCGAGAATTGGGGGATTTTTCCCTCCCCTTCTTTCTTCTACTGCAGGGGGGGCGGGGGCAGTGAACATGGTTGAAGGAGTGAGGAACACAGAGGTATGGCAGAGGTTAAAGAAGGATACTGCTGGCGGCCATTTTGATTGAATTGAGATTGAAAAACTTTATTAGCAGCAGCAAGATGACAAAGGCATGCTCATGGGCAGCACTGTGTGCTTCATTACCTAGTAATCCTTACGGCATGGTGCCGATATTGTGTGCATGTCTCAGCACATCTATACTGCGTGAAATGTATGCAAACTATAGTCAAATATTTCAAACAAAAATAATTGACAGTGATGGAAAATAGAGATAGAAGATGTCGTGGAAATTTGCCTATAAGCGCTCAGTACTCTTGAAATAACACACAAAACATTGACAGGTTGAAGTATAAAATATATTGTATACAGATATATTGAAGAGAGAAAGACCTCGTCACAGGTCTCTCTCTATGCTCTCTCTCTCTGAAAGTCACTACAGTCTTTATAGTTTCTTTGAAAAGAGAGAAGTCTCGCATGATTGGTTCTCCATGCTAAGACCATATGGTTCATCCTATGGACTATTTTCATGCACTAGTGGACTAGTCAAGATCACATTTCTGACTTCCTTAAAAGGCCTGACTAGCTGGTTATGCTGAACTGTTCACAGCACACAGGGGACAGCATAGTATCAATACAACAGTCACAAAATAATAACTAATAAATGATAAATAATTTACTTTCACAAAGCATATCGTCATTTCAGACCCAGAAACTAGAATTAACACATATACATCTATTTGCAATACTATTTGAACCAATCATTCACTGTGTTAATCACCTACTCTATCAAAGACCGTTCATAATAAAACCAGCTGCACCATAACAACATAGTTGCAGACAGCTGACCCTGAGCTAACCCTGCTCTGATGCTGTGTGGTCTTACGGTGTTGCATGGTCATTGTGGCCCATAGCAGGGAAGGCAGTGGAGCGAAGTGACCAGTATCTTTCCCAGGGACAGCAAGCATGACTCTGAACTTTCCCTTGCAAATTAGGCATGACGTTGTATACATGTGTGTGTGTGGGCATGTCTGTGTGTGTGTGTGTGTGTGTGTGTGTGCTGCTACAGCTGCATCCTCCCCTCAGTCAAAAGCACAGGGAGAGAGTGACAAAAGGCCTGCAATGGCAACTCACTGCTGCATATAGGCCAGCTTCCTCTCGCTCTCCCTCCATCGTTGCCCATGTCCCTTGGCCTGTTTCTCTTTCATTCTCTCTTTGGCACTGTTACCGACAAATACAGTGTATTCATCTCCCCTCATTCCTTCATGTGCTCGCATTTTCCTGTATTTCCCCAGGATATATCTCTCTATCCCCATGTCCTTGCCCTTGGCCCATCTCTCTCTGTCTTCGGTCATTTGTCTTTCTGAGGGTCCATTGTTAAAAAAAATGTGATTTGACTAGTTCATTTCTCTCACTCTGTCAGTGTTTGCAGTGGTTGTCACCCCTACAGGTCAAGAGGAAAGCGCTTGCTCCTTGCAATCTTGATCATAAATGACAGACAAAAGGTGTTGCTCCAATGTCCTACAAGTTTGAGTTGATAAAAGATTCATAGTGCTCAAACAAGCAAGGTTTGATTCTCTATCTGACTCCCACTAGGATGCATCCATGACAACATTTTACCTGACCCTTTGTATTGCAAGTCACTCCACATCAACTGAAGACAGCTAGGTGTGGATGTGGGCAGCTGTGTCATGGATGTGGTGTGATATTTTTGTTTCTATCTTAACATCTGCCTGCATGTCTGCCTCTCTCACGCACCCCATACACACACACACACACACACTACATAGTTGTGTTGCTGTCTCCTATGTCTGATTGCTCCGTCCAGGCCTAACACTGGAGTAATATGGAGGTGCACAGTAACATGCTCATGATAGAACCAACATGACCATTGAGACAGCCAGGGGTGCTTATCACATGCAGTAGTGCACACAGAACCACTGTTATATACTACATAAATGCATTACATTCAAACAACACAATCACGACTAGAATCTAGAATACTAGAATCTAACCTTGTGCGTCCAATTACACAAAATTTCAGCCTAGAGACTCGCGATGCTGCTGGCTGCAAGTCTTGGAATTCTGCAGTAAAGCAGGAGGGGCAGAATTGGCCTTCTATTGGCGCGCTGGAAGAATTGGGTGGAGGGGATTGGCCAGAGAGCCCATCACCGATGATACGCTTGGAATTGTTATTGGCCAACTGGGTGACCGGTGGGCGGGTGTAATTGGCTCTCGGTTTATCCGGTTGCTTCAACGAGGCGGTGCATCCACGAGCAGCCACCGGCGCTTCTTCTATAGGCGGAGTGGTGCGGCTAGAGGAGGGGAGTACTGCGGCAGCCGGAAAAGCCGCGGAGGGAGATCAAGTCCTAAAAAGGTAGAAGTGCGGCTCGTTAGTTTCGCCGGTCTTTTACCGCAAGTATCAGAGAGCAGAAGAAGGACCCGCATCCTCGCGTGATGCTCCGCTTGAGACCGCAACATTTCATTTGAAAGACGTCTCACTGGGGAGAAAAGATTGTAGCCTAACCCGTTCGAAGGTTTGAGAGACAATAAATTCGCTTTCACCCAAACCTCTTTTGTCAATCCTAAGTAACCTCCCAGACGTCTTTTATCTGCTCATTTTTTCAGTTCAGGCAGCCCTGAAAAACTGAGCAAAACCTTTTATCGCGTTTTTTAAAAAGGCAAGACATTTTGATATAATTCAACCTGAGGTGCTGACACCTCTCAAGCTTTGCATCACCTGAGAGGAGAAGACTGACTGCGCCAACATGGGGGTAAGACTGGCGATTCCAACTTTTTAACTGCGTTGTAGACCATCTGAAGTGGCATGTGAAGTGAAGTAGCCTGATATCTGACAAACGGCTCCTGGCGAGGAAGGGCGTGAAGCTGAGCTGTTATGTCTTTTTCCAATGGAGATCCCTGTATGTCGGAGTGACATTGACTAATGCGGAATTGTGTTTTACCCTGGTCTCCTAGACTGCGACAAATTGATGTAGGGTAGCTCATGTTATAGTGCAGTCGATTTTAACTGCTTACTTACTTAGCTATGCCTCCAAAATTTTGTCTTGAGTGGAATATTATAGGCCCATGTCCTCATAGGCCCTCATCTAAAATCTTGAAGAAAACTGCTGCTAAAGTCCTAAAAGTGGCAATGTTGGCAATCGGTACATTTGATAGGCCTTACTTTGACTATAACCTTGTCAGCTGTGGTAGGCCTAATCGGTTTATTCTTACAGAAAGCTGTCGTGAGAGAGATAGGATGCACTTGTTAGAATCTTTCATCATCATAGTTGGTGTTAAAACTCAATTTGTCACATACACAATTACAAGATTTCCTTCAATGATCAAATGTGCACAGTAGAGCGGTGACCTCCCTTATGCCCCCCTGCCTCCTCTCTTTTCTTCTCCTGTTTTCTTTGAAACCGCTGGCATAGCCTCCTCTCGGATGCAGCTCTCGTGCCATAGGAAAAGTGCCGGCCGGTGATCCGGGGAGATGCTGGGCCCACGGCGTCTCTATGGACGCTGTCAGTAGAGGAGGCTCAACCCGGCAGCCTCGGTGACCCATGCGTCATAATGCGGTTACCGGGAATAAGCGCTTCACCAGCTTATTTCCCCTTTAATTTGTGACATAACCGGGACTCGGTAATCGCCGACAGTGAACACACACACACCGCAGATTAAAGAAGAGATCCATCCAGTTCACTATAGGCAGAGGCTGATGAGGAATTCCTTAGCCGTAATTTATCAGATTTATTTTCTACTGCGTCAGAGTGCGCACCTGGAATTTGGTCAGACATACTGAACTATTTAAAGTATCTAATCTATTTTCTCACACTATGGCATTTGCGTCACTAGAGGACAGTGAAAACGTTCACCGCTATTGGAAAATTCCGAGGTGCAGATGCTGCGACTGTCAATGTGAGCTATTGCGCAATTTCTGCTCCGTCATCACCTCGCGTAGGGAATTGTAGTTTTTAATCTCCGACTGTGTTCTGTGTGAATTAATGTGATGGCGTGACACTGCAGAGCACCACAGACATCAAGATAGATATCCAGCGCTGTACAGACAGTCGAAGCTGGTGTCATCTCAGGGACACTCGCCCATAGGGCTGCTGCATTTGACATTTCTCTCCAAGGCGATGATATAAGAGAGCCGCCGGTCGGTGGCAGGCTATTCTTTACACGTGAAAGCCAACTAGGCAGCATCAGGCACTGCGTCAAAAGGGATGGGAGTGGAAAGAGTGCTTACGCATGTGCTGCTGCTGTGGTGAAGTTCGACAGAGTGCGAGAGAGAAACGCGGAGTGGGAGCAGCGTGGCATTTCAGAAAATGCCAGAGCTCTCAAGACAGTTGCATTAGGATATAAGAGAATATGACTTCCCCGGGGTTCTTGTTATCACATGTCCCTTGTGTCGCCTTCTCTCTTTCTCCCGCGAATTTCGCACTGACGCTTGACGCGCTGTGCTTTGGTACGACCAGCTGTCCTTCCCCAAGGCCGCAGGGGGCATCGCTTGCGACGCGCGTTCTGCGTCAAAAAGGGGGCGGGGCCACGGGTGTGGAAATTCCCTGTAAAGAGCTGTGATAGGCTGGCACAAGGAGCCACGCAGAAAGGAACGGGACTAGAAGCAGCTGTGATGCAAGAGCAAGACTTGGGCATGTGTCAGGGATACTAGAGAGAGACAACTGGCAGATTTTCGGCACACCATCTCCAAGGGAACGTCTGCATGGTGTCCATCCCCCCCACCCCCCCCCTCTCTTGCTCACTCCCTTCTTCACTGCAATGGTGCAGCTAGTGATGTTGCAGTAGGGGATGCTGAGAGTAAGGGGGGACGGTATATAGAGAGGGTGATGGATGGCCGCACACTCAGGACGACCATTGTATTTCACCTTCAGACACGTGACGGGGGGAGGGTGCCACTGCTGAGAGAGCAGAGAGAGAGAGAGAGAGAGCGGAAGGGTAGGACAAGTACTAACTGGTCTGCAGGTGTAGAGAGAAAGAGAGGGATTTAAAATGAGGGAGGAGGAGTATTGAGGGGGAGGGCTGCCTGGCTGTATATCCTGTTACAGGATAATGACCTAAGGCTCACATTACCATGGCTCCTGTTTCCCCTGTGCTTTGTGGGATTGGTTACCATGGAGACAGGAGACAGATGGGATGGGGGGGGGTCATCATCATAGGACACTGACTAGGGGGTGTGGCGGTCATTATAATTGGAGAAGTGGGGTGTAGGTGGGCTGATGCCACAGGATATATGGGGGATTAGAGAGAGATGAAGGGAGCAGTACTGTAGCTTTATCAGAAGGTCATACTGGCTAGTGACTAGGGGTGTGGTTGAGCTATTTTCAATGCAGTATAGCAGAAGAGAAGCCGGGTCCAATTAGTGCACAAGCCCCTGTAGGACTTTGATTAAATGTACCATTATGTCTCATAAGGTCATGAAATAAAGGTATATAAAATAACCTAATAGTGAAATAGTGAGGTGAGTAGAGTGCTAGTGAACAGGGATCCATGTTTTAGTGGAAGGGAGTTCATGTGTTGGTTGTGTCTGGCTTCTGCAGCGGCCCAGCCCTCCATTTGGTGCAGAGTGCTGCACATCCCTCCCCACTGCACCTGCTGCCTGATGCTGATTGGCTACATCGTACCATGACTGATCTGTCCGACACATTGCAGGGACCAATAGGAACTCATATTCACAAGGGCTGTGATCAATGGTCACAAGCTGTCCGATTGACCGCAAAGACCAGCTGGGATTTTCAGACCTTTGGACCTAGGGGTCAAATAAGGTCATCCTGCTGACCCTTGGAGATGCTGTCCCATTGTCCACATGAAGCCTATTGAAGGTCTCTGATCAATAGATTTCCGCTGTAATGATGACATTGTCTTCAGTGAAGGACAGAGTCCAGATTTCTCTAGTGGCTCAGCAAAAATACTGCAGTTAGACTGCAAGCTAGTGTAAGGCTAACAGGGCAGCGCTTTACTGTGAGCTCAGTAGCAGCTTGTGTAAGGCCATTAAAATGTAAAGGTCATTGCTGTCTCCTTCATGCATTACTAGAAAACAAGATTACTGTAGGCACAGTGATTGATATAGCTAACAGTTTTTCAGTGTTGTGAGAGTGTTGATGGTCTCCCATGTTGAGTGAGACTCACAGAAGGGTTAGGTTGCCTGACTACAAAGACATGACTAATTCAGGGTGTTGTCCTGGAGATCTGTGTGTGTGTGTGTGTGTGTGTCCGTGTGTGTGTGTGTGTGTGTCCGTGTGTCCCCCTGTGCTTATACACCAAAGCAGAAGGAGCAAGCCAGGGGGAAACCACAATGGACAAAGGCTTGTTAAAATCAAAGCCAGCTCCTTTAACAAGACCTTGATGTGTATTTTTTTTTTTAACATGTTATGTCGGTGCTCAGTGACAGTTACATCTTTTTTCAGGTTTCAGGTTTAGTGGTTACATGATGTAATTCCTTTCATGTCTCCTTTAGCTTCAGAGAGAAAACTGCCCTGTTCATTAGGAAGAAGCAGACCCTGTGTGTGTGTGTGTGTGTGTGTGTGTGTGTGTGTGTGTGTGTGTGTGTGTGTGTGTGTGTGTGTGTGTGTGTGTGTGTGTGTGTGTGTGTGTGTGTGTGTGTGTGTGTGTGTGTGTGTGTGTGTGTGTGTGTGTGTGTGTGTGTGTGTGTGTGTGTGTGTGTGTGTGTGTGGCAGGCAACCCCTCACAACATGGCGAGATGCCATGCTCACTACTATTGGCTTCAGGTCCGTCACAGCTCCCAGGGTGGACAGTGTCCTGCATGCCTAGACCTATAGCCACTTGTCAGTTCTCTCACTTCCTGTTACCTCTGTGGGATGAACAGATCAGTACGATGAAGGGGTGGACAGATGGGCAGGAGGGAACAGAGTGGGGAGGGACGTAGGACAGGAGGGCTAAATACCCTAAATTTGGGTTTTGTTTTATTGAGTTTCTTTCCTTTATTTATTTTTATTTTCCGAGCTAAAGAGAGATAATCTCTCTTTGTCTCTTTGTGTGTGTAATTGAGGATTTCTGTTTCTGTCCTTTTGAGCGGCCACAAGCTTTCGTTTCTACATTTATCTATTTATACTATTCCATTAGATCGGTCCATTAGATGTACTGTGTTTACTTGTAACTTGATCCACTGCAGAACATCAGCAGGAGCATGACCTCAGGGTCAATTCAGGCTGCTGGCTGCTTTCCTTCAGGGGAATTCCATGCATGTTATTCCCTTTCTCCATCTCTGAGATAAGATAAGATAAGATAAGCACGTTTCTTCTTCTTTTATGTTTGTTGGGTTGTATTTGTTGAGCAGTAAGCCAAGGAATTTTCCCATCGTTAGAAAGGCTGATAGGAGCAGATCAATGAAATGAATGCTTTCAGTCTTCTGTTACAAGGCATTAAAATCCTAATCAGTTGATAACAATATAAATATACAGTCATCCAATCTATTCACTAGCCCAGTATCATTACACACCTTTCACTGATTTGATTGAGTGTGGATTTATGCATTTGACTGATAGAGAGAGAGATAAAGAGAGAGAGAAGCATAATAGGCTAATCCAGACTAGTTATCAGACTAGCTAATCCCAGCAGTTGTGTCCCCTAGTCAGCCTGACCCCCCCTCTACTGTGGCCTAGAGCCCTTTCATCCTGCTGCAGGAAACAGCAGATGGCCCAATGCCCTTCCAACGACACACACACACACACACACACAAAACACACACACACACAAAACACACACGCACGCACACACACATGTCTATATTTTGACATGCTGTGCTTGTCACATGTGCTCAAATATAATGCACACATCCATGCACACCCACAGACACCTGTACTTTCTTGTAGATGGCTAAAATCAGTAAATGAACAAAAAACTTGACATGCAATCAAATTAAAGTCAATCTCTCCCTCAGGCAGACATAAAGAAACCCGTTCTTGTACAGAGAGACAAAGATGCTTAAGTCCAGCCAGCCCACAGGGGGGGTGGTGACCTATCATGATCACTCTGTCATTAGGCCCGTCCTTTGAGGCAGACAGCGGGCCGGAGGGCCTTCGCTCTACAGCCCAGACATTCTCACTGAACCACGAGAGAGGCCAGCAAGGATCAGCACCAGTATCAGCCTAATGTCGCCGAGGTAGAAACGTTTTAGAAGAAATACAATAAGATACTTCCCATGTATCTGGAGCACAAAGGGATATGTGTAGGACACACGCATGTATAGTGCAAATCGACTGCTGTTGTAATGATGTGATGGCACACCTTGGGTATTTCCATCGCCCCCAAACCACATCCTGCAAGCAGTTCCACATATTACAGTTCTTACTTCCCTTTCCGCATTTAGTGTGTATCAGTTCTGCCTCTTATGGGAGCACATGGTGTCCCTTTGCATGCAACCAGAGAGGACAATAGAGCGCCACAACTCCCACGCAGACCCACAGTCAGGGCAAGCCCCGGCCTGTGGACATGTCCCGACAGTTCTTCTCTCCAGTGCCAAACCTAAGCAGAACATGCCTCTCGGTGGGTACAGGGTGAGCTCAGCGTTGCCAAACAGTATCGCTTGATCTCGCTCACAGAAATCTGTCAGGGGATCTTTTCGTCAACGTGGTGGGGGATAAGGGCCCGACATGCCCCGACGCTCATTCATGTTAGAGAACGCACAGTTACCTGTCAGTCCACATTTTGGGAGCCTTTGAATTCATGTGTTTAAGTTGTTCCTTATCTCTCGCTCTTACTGTATTATTTCACACTCACTAGGTCTCTCTCTCTCTCTCTCTCTCTCTCTCTCTCTCTGTCTCTGTCTCTCTCTCTCTCTCTCTCTCTCTCTGCCGCAGTGCGTGTAGACTCTGCACAAACGGACTGTAGCCAACACAATGACTCACCTCTGCTCAACCGTTGTGGCTTGTAGGCCCCCAGTGCGAGGAACTATCTATCACACACACACACGTGCGCACACATAGTCACACGTGCACACACACGATTCATTGAATCTGTCTGTGTTATACATCAGTGAATACAGCGTCCAGTTACAGAAACATCAATTATTACTCTCCCAGGATCACTTCAGGGGATCCTAGAGTACTAGGCCACCGCCGAGCCTCCGTCGCCATGCCAATGGCCATGCCAGTTGCCATGGTTACCTGCCCTCCAAACACATGGGAACAAACTACAAGATTTAGTGGGTTAGCAAGACCAGACCACACCAGCAGAATAGCTTATGATCCAGTCAAAGGATCTGCTGGATCATCAATATGTCATCAATATAGGGATTAGTGAAGGGCAAACCCATCTAAACTCAGCTTGATGATAATTTAATGATGATTTAATTCACAATATAAATGATAGTAAGTCACATCAGATGGATGGTTCATGAGAATAATGTCTTTTCAAGAAAATGAAACATAATTCAATAATATGCTGTAAATATGAACGTGTTGTTTATATTTGTGATTGTTCATCTCATTGTCTTACCCAACGGTTCATAGTCTAATAACACACTACATCACTGGATATGAGTGATTACACTATGTGATCTACTGCAAAGCCATCCAGTGTTTCCAGTTCCTGGTCATGCCTGTCAGCGAGAGGAAGGGAGTGTGTCCGTCTGTCTGTCTGTCCGTCCATCACTCTGTCTGTGGGTCTGTGGGAGGGCGGAGCGTCTGTAATTCCAGCCCCGAGTCTCTGTTTCCTTCTTCAGAACAGAGGGGGGTCATTACATTACCCAGCCCTTCATGAGACAGACCTAGCAAGAGCTGGACACACACACACACACACACACACACACACACACACACACACACACACGTCGTAAATGCACACAATATACACAGTATCTTTCTATTGTCTCCACTGTCAATACACAGCACTGATTAACAATATTGATGGAGACTGCAGAGACAGATTCAAGCACAGACCAGTAGACTCACAGACACACACACACAAAGACTCACAGACACAAAGTGAGACAGACACACAGACAGCTGGTTTAATGGCTGTTTCCTCTGGCTGTGTTTCGGTCCGGCAGCCAAGACAAAATGTTAACGACATAACTGCAACAAAGAGACCTCTTGTCAGGTAGCCTGGGGGGGGGGGGGAGGGGGAAAAGGGAAGGCTTGAGCCTCGGTTGGTAGGCTGCCCCATCTGTCATTAATGATTGAGTGGGTGGCTCACACACACACACACACACACACACACACACACACACACACACACACACACACACACACACACACACACACACAGAGGCAAAATACGCACTCCACATATCGTAAAGACAACACAGAAAGCAACGCCTTCTCTTTTCTCGGAGAGGGAGGCACCTCGCTGATATATATACACATTCACACCCACACACACTTAAGCAAACACAGATGCTCAACATGCGTCTATAATTTATGAGAGTGTGAGCACACATTCCCACATCTACACACACACACACACACCGTGAGCGAGGTTGTGCAATCTATTAGAGTGGGGTCACTGTGGGTCAAACACTGGCACCCAGAAGACAAAGACTGCTGGTCAATATCTAATCAGAAGCAAGAGAGAAGGGTGACAACAGCTCCTCTCTCTCTCTCTCTCTCCCCCTTTCTCCATCTACCTCCCTTTCTATCTATCTATCCCTCCCTCTCACCTCCCACCGCTGTCCGTCCTTACATCTGCCTGATCCCGTCTGTCTTCCTCCCTCTCCATCCATCTCTATCTGTCTCTACCTACCACCCGATATCTCTATTATGTATCGCCCTGCGGGACTTCTCCACACCTACCACTTCTCTCTCTCTGTGGGGGTGGGGTGGGTGTGTGGGTGTGGGGGTGGGGATGTGGGTGTGGGTGGGGCAAAGAAAAAAAGTGAAAGAGGATACAGTATGTGTCTATATTTGTATTCTTGACAGTACATATGTTAGAGGAGCAGGTATGCTGTCAAGCTAACAATGCTCTTGAATGTGTGTCTACAGAGCTCATTCAGCCCTGGTGGCAACTCCATACCACGGCTACTAGCCCAGATATGTAGTCATCATTCATTCACCTCATCACACATGAATAATATGTGCAGATATTACACACATGTAAGCGCCCACACACACACACACACTCTCACACACACAGCCAGGGTCTGTCTCGGAGGGGATGAGCAGCAGTACTTTTCCACTGCATCAGTCGCCCTGCTCTGTGCAGCCACTGGCTCTCCAGGCCTGCCTGGTCTTGCTGCAGTGAGAGTTTGCTCACCTGCTCTTTTGATGAGTGTGTGTATACGCAGTCAAATCAAACAGTCCTTTCCCGGTGACATGCGACTCTACCTGCCGCAT
The DNA here is from genome assembly GCA_034670405.1 of Hoplostethus atlanticus. Lineage (NCBI taxonomy): Eukaryota > Metazoa > Chordata > Actinopteri > Trachichthyiformes > Trachichthyidae > Hoplostethus > Hoplostethus atlanticus. Next base: position 322,298 of record JAXDDX010000016.1, on the reverse strand, counting down.
ATGATTGTTTGCTTTGAATTCAAGAATCAAGTATGGTCAAGTATGATCCACACACACAGTTTAGTCAGTTAACTATCACCCCTGAAGCCCCGTCTATTATGATGAACCGGAAAGACAGGTACTTTAACCGCTTGTAAATTCTAGACATCTAGATATGATTTCGCAAGAGTAGCACAGAGCAGCACTACCATTATGCCTCAAGTGGGAAATGCAGAGACGAGCTTATCTTTGGTTGTGAGTCACATTCTTGTCCCACTGCCAGTGTGTATGTTTTGGCGTGTTAGGGTGTGTGAGCTTGTCAATCAAGATGGAGGACTCGTGAACTTAATTCACACCTCCTCACTAGTGCCTGGTCACATTTCAATTCTCAAACAATATGGCTTCATGTTAGTTCATTAATTGTGTTATCAATCAGATGCAGACAGAGTTTCAGCAGTAATTTGCTGCATATATGGCAGACCTGAAATGTTATTACTTATTTTACCACTGATGATTTTACCACAGCTGGTTTTACTCTGCTAGAAGGCAACACACAACCAATACCACCCATCTAAAATCATCAATGAAATAACTTTAACCTTTGGCCTCAGTTTTTGACCTTTTGACACGGCGTATACCTTAATCCTACATTAGAACAGTGCTGCCATTGATTGTTGTGTAGGTATTGACATTTAGGTATTGACATTTCTGTCTGATCCAGGGAAAAATATGTGGCTTACATGTCATTTGGACTCTGCTACGGTGAGTGTCTTCACTCTCGCCTTATTTTATCATACCTCCAACCCCTGCTCTGGGCCATCATTGTGTATCTGACCACATTGATCCGCCATCGAGGGCAATTTCCTCGATGGATGGTTGAGTCAATGGGGTGCCCATCCACTGGGACCCATGCAGGCCTCCTGGGAGTCATTCTGGTTCTCCAACTCTGACCTCTGATCGGGGACTTTTGTATTCATCTGACCCAGCGGTCAGGCTCTTCTCCTTCCTGACAATAGGCTAGAGTTACAGTCATAGACCTAGAAGACATAGAACATGCAGTGCTGGAGAACACAAGCCAAATTCTGAGGAGACAGTGAGAATAAGGACAGGATAGATGGGATAGTGCAGCAAACCAGGCGTGTGCGTGTGTGTGTCAAGCCAACATATTCCATCTTCCTCACATCAAAGTCTCACTGATGTATCCGGTCTGATAGAGTAGAACATACTAGAATCTAATCATCCAATCAGAAAGTCTTTGATGACTCAGTAAACTCAATTTGTCTGTGCTCTGTCTCTGTCTCTCTCTCTATGTTGGCAGCTAGAAAGATGAAAAAGACCAGGAAATGCGAAGTTAAAACCTACAGATTAAACCATTTGCACTTGGTGATGTTTTGATGTGTCAGTCTGTTTGCTGTGGACATCAGAGTGAGAATCATTTGATCATTAGAGATCAGATGGATGTGGCAGAGCAGACCACAGGAGTGAGCTTTAATATGACTGTGTGGTGATAGTAGACTCTTAATGTAGATCAGGAGACCAGGATAATGCATTTTCCCTTCCGTCTTAAAAGGTTCTTTTGGTATATGTGTATTTTTTGATCCATGCCTTTATCTAATGATAATAGACATGATTATTACTTTCTGAGACATACAGGCTACACAAGGCCACTTCAGACGGAGACAACTTTATTTACTGTACATTGAAATAGAAAATTGTCAAAGGCAATTCAATAAAGCCCAGTGGCTTTTTACCCATCTATCTATTTCCTGAAACAAAGCACAGTTAGCGGTTAACATCATACATATACAAGCCTAGTGAGTCCTACTACCCCCCCCCAATCTAGTCCATAGGCATGTGTAATACATATGTGTGTGTCTGTAGTATGGGCGTTCAGACAGTTACCGCGTTGCCACCACACAGGACAAAGATGTCCGCTCCCCCAAGAAAGGGAAAGGGGGCAAGGACATGGATGACCTGAAGAAGGAAGTGCCCATTGTAAGTACAACCTACTTGCCTTTTTATTTTCTTATGAAACTGAATGTTGGCAACAAGCCTGGTTGAGGCCAATTCACTTTCCAAGTTGAAAATTGATTAAATTCACATTTCACTCATTACGATGGAACATTTACAATCACTTCTTCACATTTTGGACGTGAGAATGTTCATGGAGGAAACTATTTTCAACTTTTGAAGAACATCCTCTTGCAGGATATATTAATTGAAAGTGAATTGACCCCAACCATGTTGGAGAGAGGGAAGTCTTCCCCATACAGGCGGAAAGAATGTTTTTTTTGGTGGTAAAAAGGGCGACTTGTAATCGGGAGGTCGTCAGTTCGATCCTACGTCCCTGCACAAGAACACCAAGGACGCCATATCTGGCTGTCCTGATACTCTTACCTCTCAGGTGAAATGCATGCATGTAGTACATTTCTAAATACAGTGTGTACTTTAGTTATTGAATGCTTTACGTATTACACAGCTGTTCCATACATATCAGCCATTTTTATCTGCACTACTTTTTAGACATTGTATGCATCAGGTAACAGCAGTACTAAACTACCCAGAATACTGATCATCTCTCTATATAAATCTTTTTTCAGACGGAACACAAGATGTCTGTAGAGGAAGTATGCCGGAAATACCAGACTGACATTGTCCAGGTGAGTTTTACCTGACCTTCCTCTCATCATGTCCATCTATGGCTTGAGAAGGCTGTTTTTCCAATAACAAGCCACTAGGTGGTATTAGGGTACTTCCATTGGATGGTGCTATTGGCCCGTCCAGCCCATAACTGCCCTGTACTAAGTCATACAGTAGAGGCACATTGAATTATGAGACCGCTACACACTTAAACTTACATTTTATATCTTGCATTAGTGCAGCCTGCCCATTGTCTCTGATAATGACTCAACATCCGATCTCCTCTCCTCTCCAGGGCCTGACCACTGCCAAGGCAGCAGAGTTTCTGCTCAGGGACGGTCCCAATGCTCTCACCCCTCCTCCCACCACCCCAGAGTGGGTCAAGTTCTGTCGCCAGCTGTTTGGTGGATTCTCCATCCTGCTGTGGACAGGCGCCATCCTCTGCTTCCTGGCCTACGCCATCCAGGCAGCCACCGAGGACGACCCTGCAGGAGACAACGTGAGCGCCACACACACACACACATGCACACACACACACAGATGGTGCACACACATATGCACAGCTGGCCCGTCTACACCTCATTAACACTTCAGTCACACTTCTGATTCTGAAGAGCAAACCACAATAACACCTTGGCAAGGCAATTTCGTCACACACACCCACCCCGGTCCACCATTTCAAGTGTCTGATTGCTCTCTCTCTCTCTCTCTCTCCCTCCCTCCCTTCCTCTCTCTCTCTCTCTCTCTCTCTCTCTCCAGTTGTATCTAGGTATCGTGCTCACAGCTGTCGTCATTATCACCGGTTGCTTTTCATACTTCCAGGAGGCCAAGAGCTCCAAAATCATGGAGTCTTTCAAGAACATGGTGCCCCAGGTAAACATGTGTGTTGGACCCAGAAACACTCCCCCCTATTTCCCCAACGTCAGTCAACCCAGGGAGCCTCTGCCTTGACCTGTCTTACTTTTCTTTTCTGTTGTGTCTGTAGAGCGTATTTTTAATTCACTCCATTACCAGTCATAGTTGGTAAAGGTAACTGACTGTCGAAAGTGAAGATTTTTGTTTTTGCGAGTGTGCCAGTGTCACTAGTGTAACCTAATACTGTATTTTGTATGTCTAATGCTTTCTAATTTGATGTATTCCTTACTTAAACTGATATACTGTTGGAAAAGGTCCCTGCTGCTTCCTGATGTACCCTCTTCTTCTAAATAGCGTCCAATATGTGTGTGTGTGTGTGTGTGTGTGTTTTAACCATCCGTGCTGTGTCCCCCACAGCAAGCGTTGGTGATCCGTGAGGGTGAGAAGGTCCAGATCAACGCTGAGGAGGTGGTGGGTGGAGATCTGGTTGAGGTGAAGGGAGGAGACAGGATCCCTGCCGACATCAGGGTTGTTTCTGCTCATGGCTGCAAGGTACACACACACACTTGCACATAAATTCTGGCTTACACCTTGATTCTCATACGTAACTACATGTTTTACTTTTTTACTTTTCCCCAATAGGTGGATAACTCCTCCCTAACAGGCGAATCAGAGCCTCAGAGCAGGTCACCTGACTGTACCCATGACAACCCCTTGGAGACCCGTAACGTTGCTTTCTTCTCCACCAACTGTGTGGAAGGTATAGTAACCATAGCAAAAATACTAGATCCTATTATTGATTAATGTGCCTGTGTATAGAAGTGGTTGGATTTAAGGCCTCACACGCTATACTTAAAAATACTTATAAAATAAATCTTTAAATGTTGGTTTTGACTCTAGGTTCAGTTCATCATAGATTCCATCATAAACATTCAGAAGTGACGTTGATGATGACTCGTAAGCATCAGTAAAATAAATGACAAGGTATCTGACAGCATATTCCTCCTGATTTCCCCCAACCCAGGCACAGCACGTGGCATCGTGATCTGTACCGGCGACCGTACCGTCATGGGCCGCATCGCCACCTTGACCTCCGGCCTGGAGAGCGGCAAGACCCCCATCGCCAAGGAGATTGAGCACTTCATTCACATCATCACGGGTGTGGCTGTCTTCCTGGGCATGTCCTTCTTCATCCTGGCCATCATCCTGGGCTACACCTGGTTGGAAGCTGTCATCTTCCTCATCGGCATCATTGTGGCTAACGTGCCTGAGGGGCTGCTGGCTACAGTCACTGTGAGTGCACCAACACATAGGTTTAACCCTTCCCCCATAGCAGTTAGCACAATCTGCCATACTTCACACATCAAGTAAAGCAAGCACAAGATCCTCAACATGGTTTAAAATGTTGAATGTCTTTGCCTCCAGGTGTGTCTGACCCTGACCGCCAAACGTATGGCCAAGAAGAACTGCCTGGTGAAGAACCTGGAAGCTGTGGAAACCCTGGGCTCCACCTCCACCATCTGCTCCGACAAGACAGGCACCCTGACCCAGAACAGGATGACCGTGGCCCACATGTGGTTCGACAACCAGATCCACGAGGCCGACACCACCGAGGACCAGTCTGGTTAGTGGGGGGGCGGGTCAAAGGGGTCTGGGCATAGACAGACACCACTGCTGTCTAGAATATGCACGAAACGTAAAGCCTAACCAAGTCAGATATTTATGGCTCATGTTCTCCACTTTCCTCTTCCTTCTCCAGGTGCCTCCTTCGACAAGAGCTCAGTGACGTGGGGCGCTCTGGCTCGCATCGCTTCTCTGTGTAACCGCGCCCAGTTCAAAGGAGGCCAAGACGCCCTGCCCATCCTGAAGCGCGAAGTGGCCGGCGACGCCTCCGAGTCGGCTTTGCTGAAGTGTATCGAGCTGTCCTGCGGCAATGTCAGGCTGATGAGGGACAAGAACAAGAAGGTGGCCGAGATCCCCTTCAACTCCACCAACAAGTACCAGGTACGTAACACACAGTCGTAAACAAAGCTTTCCCACAATACCAACAATAACATCAACAACAGCTATTAGAAGGTCTCACCTCAGCTTTCTTTCCTCTTCCCCACCCCTAGCTCTCAGTGCATGAGACAGAAGACCCCAATGACAACCGCTACCTGCTGGTCATGAAGGGAGCCCCCGAGAGGATCCTGGATCGTTGCTCCACCATCGTGCTGCAGGGCAAGGAGCAGCCTATGGACGAGGAGCTGAAGGAAGCCTTCCAGAACGCCTACATGGAGCTGGGAGGACTGGGAGAGAGAGTGTTGGGTGAGGATAAAGGGATGAGTGAATGGAGGGTTGGATAGGATTGAGAGAGAACCTATGACCTGATGATCGAGGCGGGACTGAGGCTGCATGTGGCTGTTGAATGAACACACTAAGTCATACCTCTCCGCTCCCTCCAGGTTTTTGCCACCTGATGATGCCAGAAGACCAGTACCCCAAGGGCTTCGCCTTCGACACGGATGATGTCAACTTCCAGACAGACAACCTTTGCTTCGTAGGCCTCATGTCCATGATCGACCCTCCCCGTGCTGCTGTGCCTGACGCCGTTGGCAAATGCCGATCCGCTGGTATCAAGGTGTGCTATTTCAATCCATCGACATTTGATCACTGCATTCAGTGTTTGACCATAACATCTCTATGACAAAGACGTATTCTGTGTTGCTCTTGTTTCTCTAGGTCATTATGGTTACTGGAGATCACCCAATCACAGCCAAGGCCATCGCCAAGGGGGTGGGCATCATCTCCGAGGGCAACGAGACAGTGGAGGATATTGCTGCCCGTCTCAACATCCCTGTCAGCCAGGTCAACCCCAGGTAACTGACACACACACACACACACAACCACACTTGGCAGACCATTGTTGGTGAGCTAAGTTAATTTTGTAAAACAGTGATTTACTAGAACCTTGTTCTCATCGAATGGATTTCATCATGTCTGTCCAGGGATGCCAAGGCTTGTGTGATCCATGGTACGGACCTGAAGGATCTGTCTCAGGATCAGATGGACGACATCCTGAGGAACCACACAGAGATTGTCTTCGCCAGGACCTCCCCACAGCAGAAGCTCATCATTGTAGAGGGTTGCCAGAGACAGGTTGGAACATTTTGTGAATGCTTTTAAATAAAATGTCTTATTGTATGATGGTAATATTATTGATTTGACATTGACTGTTACAAAAAGCAACATACCATGCCTTACTGCTGATATGAGCCACCGCCTCTCCTCACCCCTCCTTCCTCTCTCCCAGGGTGCCATCGTGGCTGTGACAGGTGACGGCGTGAACGACTCTCCTGCTCTGAAAAAGGCCGACATTGGTGTTGCCATGGGAATCTCAGGATCCGATGTGTCCAAACAGGCCGCCGGACATGATCTTGCTGGATGACAACTTTGCCTCCATCGTCACTGGAGTGGAAGAGGGTGAGCAGGGGCAAACAACAGAAGAGGGAGACAGAGACCAAGTAAAGCAGTAAAGGGTTCACGATGGGGGAGTAGGAAGCAAAAAGTAAAGGGGGAAGTGGTGGATGGGAAACGACACTGAATCAACTGAATCATGGAGCCTCCTGAGTAAAGGGATCTTAATTCAGAAAATTATTATTTACCAACCCTCCCGATTTACTCAGGACACCCATATTTTGATCAAACATCAAAATCTGCTCATTTACTGTATTTGTTAAAAATTGTAACACAAAAAAACCTAGGCTATTTATGCTATCACGTCTGTTTCCGAACGGTCGATAAAATATCATGTAGTCTTGATGACTATGGTACTATGCACAACATTTTAAAAATCAGATGCAGTTGCTGTATTTTCATTGTTATTTTATACATAAAAAGTCTGCAGGAAACAAGGTCTGAATCTGACTCTCTTGGCAAGTATGGAAAATGTGAATTCAAACTGCACCCAACATTGTTGCAGCTGTAGAGTAGGACTTAGTGCATGACATGACCTATCTACTTTCTCCCTGCAGGTCGTCTGATCTTCGACAACCTGAAGAAGTCCATTGCCTACACCCTGACCAGCAACATCCCAGAGATCACCCCATTCCTGCTCTTCATCATCGTCAACATTCCCCTGCCCCTGGGGACCATCACCATCCTCTGTATTGACCTGGGTACTGACATGGTGAGAGTTGATCAAACAAGACATCACTGAATTCATCTCATTTAGATGATACGGCGCATCATGCAACACCAGAATCAACAGATGTTAAATGTAATGTTTCCATTTCTCCCTCCTCCTCTAGGTGCCTGCCATCTCCCTGGCCTATGAGGCAGCTGAGAGCGACATCATGAAGCGTCAGCCCAGGAACCCAACCAGGGACAAGCTGGTGAATGAGAGGCTCATCAGTATCGCCTATGGACAAATTGGTAGGTGGAGCAAAGATGGGGACCACTGATACAGGCTGTGAATTCTGTGTCCTCTGGATGAAAGCTAGATCTGGGTTACTTGAAAGTGTTGAAAGAAACTGCTGCAATGTTTTAGGGAAAGCAGGGTCAGGAAGTTAGAAAACCTCTGTGTGTTTGTCCTCAGGTATGATCCAAGCTCTGGGAGGCTTCTTCGCCTACTTTGTGATCCTGGCTGAGAACGGTTTCCTGCCCTCTATACTAGTCGGCATCAGGCTCAACTGGGACGACCGCTCTGTCAACGACCTGGAAGATAGCTATGGACAGCAATGGGTATGTGTAGCCTCTGTGTGTGGGTGTGTGGGTGGGGGTGTGGGTGGGGGTGTGGGGGTGTGGGGGTGGGTGTGGGGGTGTGGGTGTACAGGTTGTTTCCTTCTCTCACTCCCACCTCTGTTTCCCTCAGACATACGAGCAGAGGAAGATTGTGGAGTTCACCTGCCACACAGCCTTCTTTGTCAGTATCGTGGTTGTGCAATGGGCTGACGTCATCGTCTGCAAGACGAGGCGTAACTCTGTCTTCCAGCAGGGCATGAGGCGAGTCAAGCAACAACTACTATACTTACATAACAGGACCTATCTTACAAAGTTTCTCATTTCAGACTATAAAGAAATAGAATCTGATCTAAACCAGGCCTAGAACAAGGTGTATGTCTGTTTCTGTTTCTGTGTCGTCAAATGTTTCTTGCGTGTTTCTCAACTCAGGAACAAAATTTTGATCTTCGGCCTGTTTGAAGAGACAGCCCTGGCTGCCTTCCTGTCCTACTGCCCAGGCATGGATGTGGCGCTCAGGATGTACCCACTAAAGTGAGTGGCATTATTGCACACGCTTTCTTTAACGTGGATACATATGTGATTACTTCCACATAAAAACATACCGTCATCATCTGTTTAACCCTTCTCCTCTCTCCCATAGGCCTAGCTGGTGGTTCTGTGCATTCCCCTATAGTTTCCTCATCTTTGTTTATGATGAAGTTCGAAAACTGCTCATCCGCCGGAACCCCGGAGGTGCGTATCTGTTTCTCTACTTCAGCAAAACTGTCTTGAAATAGTTTTAACTCAATGAAAAGACTTGAATTGAAAACGTTGAATTAAAACCAAATTCTCTCTGTCTTTCTTTCTCTCACCTCCCACAGGTTGGGTGGAAAGGGAAACATACTATTGATCGATGGAGATTTACTCAACCCCCCCCCCCCCCCTTACATCTTCCACTTATTTCTCCCCCTGTCACTCCATCCCTGGCAAGACGCACCTCCAGACGCCCCGCCCCCTTAAAGACAACAACCGCTTCGAAGCAATTTTCATCACAACTGCCCCAAAGATTAAAAACAGCAAAAACACCTTTACAACTTTCTACATTGACCCCCCTGCCCTCCCCATCTCCTATGATACTCTTTGCATGTGTTCTCTCACTGCTGTGTGCATAAACCAATATATCTACCAAACGGCAGCTGCATATTGTGTATGTAGATTTGAATGAGCTAAGATGCAAAGGGAGTGTCTACGCTCTGCAAAAAAGGGCCATCCAGCTCCTCCCCCCCTGCCTGCCCCTCCCCCTGCTCCCCCTCTTTCTCTATACCTCTGTTCCTCTCTCTCTTTCCCCCTCGTTCGGCGAACCCTTTGCTTGTCCTCCAATCACACACAGATAGCCAGATCACCAAGTGAGATCCCTCCGCCGACGCCACTCCGACCACCACCACCACCTCCTCTCGCCTCCGTCTCCCGTCTCCGGGGGACCAGCGGAGTGGTCATCTCTGTCGTTCTCACTGCGTCCATTTTCCTTTTTTCAGCGGCCACAGTGTTGTTGTTTTTTAATATAAAGGGGTAGGGGGGATTTCAATGATTTTACTTGTCTTTTTTTATTTGTCTGATGGGAGGGGGGGTTATGTGAGAGCTGCTTTTCCTCATTTAGGCATAACAAAGCACACCCCATGGTGTCCCGTCCTCCCCTCCCTCCCCCTTCGTCTCTCACATTCCCCTCCCTTCCTTCCTGCCCCGTTTGTCTCTGTGTGCACTGTGTGAACCATTGTCCTTGTTAATAACTACTACAGTACACCCCCCCCAGTTGGAAAATACAACTCAATCTTTCTGTGTGTTCTAGGAAAACTATATAATTCTATACTGAATTTAAATGAAACAATAAAAAAAAAACATGTTGAAAATAAACAAAGAGGCATTCATGAAAAAGAACATTGATATTGGTGAGATTGGAAAAAATAGTTTTTTGTTTGGTTTCAATTCTTCTTTTTGCTGTTTTTTCAGAAGGCCAATATAAAAACACAAAAGCAGAGCAGGGTTTTAGGTTGTGTTTTTACCAAGGGACGTGAGACAGCAACCGAGGCTTTCAGGTTCCTATCACTGCTGGTATGATGTGATGCAGTGTGCTGTGATGTCGTGAGTGGTGAGGATGAGTCCATATTCCTGGGGTCTAGAACCCGGATCTGGTTTAGTCCAGGTCCTGATACGGCACGGTCCGGCCCAGGCCTTGCGTTCTGTGTGAATGTATATGTTGGGGACCAGTGAAGGGCCAGCGGTCTCTGGCTGGGTCCACTCACTCAGATGGCTGTAGAGGTTGAGATGGAAGGGAAAAAAAACCTACACAACTAGTAGAAAATATGTGTGAAAGAAATGAAACCAACACCAATAAAACATCTAGAACATTTAATACAACCTAGCTCTGTCTGTGTGTCTTCATGTCTCCGTCTTTGACTCTTTGAGTGGAACTCATTTTATGGTCTCCTCCTCGTCATCTATACCACATTCCTTTTTCTCTCTAGAAATGGTTCCCAGTATGCCATATCAAGGTCTTATCACAATAAATATATACAAATATGAGGGAAATGCCTTCTATACTTACCAAGTACACTTTTTAAGTTAATATCATACACATGTATAAAATGTACTTACTGTGCATGTGAAGGAAAATTGTTAGTTTCCGTGTAAGATTTGAGATTCCACTATCACACTGACACAGCAGGAACAGGAAAGTAGAAATATGAGTATCGGATGCCACCTAGTGTTGTGAATACATGTGCACGCCCGCTGCAGACTGCATAATGTTAAACTGCCATAGGAGGTAGTTGGCAGCAGCCCAGGGTAATGCACCAAAACACTAAGTAAATGTCAACCTTGTCTGACATCAACACAGATGAGTTGCAGCACGCGACACGTAAGCAGGACAGTCATGAAGCTCTTATTGTCTGACTAGTGCACCGATCAAATAGATCATACATGATATACTATTCTCTAATGTAAGAGATGGGTGTTGTGGGGGGTCACCTTGCACATCCCTCTGAGTGAGAAAATAAAACTTTTCCAGGCACAACTCTGTTATTATCCCAAGACAAAAGCAGTCTCTCCCTCTCATACATACACACACACACGGTTTCAAACACACGTGCACACCCACTTTCTGTGTCAGTCACACTGACACACTCACACACCCACCCTCTCTCTAATTTCCCTTGTGTCTCTGCAGTGAGCTCACTGCAGTGCGACTCTCCTCTCTCTCGCTCTCTCTCTCTCTCCCCCCCTTCGCCACCCTCCGTATAATAGAATATCGATCGCTCGCCTTTGCCGCAGTGTGTAAGCGAGTGTGTCTGTGGACGAGTGTGTGTGAGGGGGGCCCTCCAAGGTCATCTCCATGGCAACGTGAGCATGAGGTCCTCTTGCTGTGCTGTCACAGACCATAGGTCACAGGGGTCACATGAAGAGGGGGACAAGAGGGGGACTGTAGGGGGACAAGAGGGGGTTGGTGAGCACTGCAGTATTTGGTGTGCTAGAGATAGTTGGAGGAGAGCAGCCACAAGGGTAGGGACTACTGTGTATTCAGACTAGGGCAGAATGAGAAAATGCTAAGTGCTAAGTGCTAAGGGCCACCAAGTTCACTCCATCTGCTGCCATGCATGCACAAACACAAGTGTAGTGCTCCTTGATCTGAATCTGATAGAGGCAAAACAGAGGGGCTGTACGTCCTCAGTTCTTAAAAGAAACCATTGTTACATGAGTTTATTGCACTTCCCAAATCCTGCCTTACATTGTTACATGAATAACATTGTATTTTTAAGTATTTCAGAAAGGAAATACAATGACCTTGAGATGCAAACAGTATAAGCAGAGCTGCTAAATATGAATATAGTTACAGCAATGTACCATATGATGTATATCAATACAAAATACATCACTAAGTATTGACCTTTTAAGATGTCCTCTCATCAACTGAACTAATCCCAATTGGTTTTGTTCCAAATTTATTTGATATTTTGTTTACTTCATGCATTATCAGTATAAAAACTATACATTATTTAAAGCTTTAAATGGCACTTTTCCCCCTGAAAGGTGAAGCAATAATTAAGCAGTTTACAATGTTGATCATTGTATGTATTCAGCATTGTCTTTAAATAAGAAATGTCAGAGAGTTCATACACAGAAGCCATTTTCCACGATACCTAGAAGTAGTAGGTAGAAGGTAATATTGAACAGCACAGTTGATCCATTGAGACAAAAGGGATGTCACTGTATAAGGGAACATGGAGGCTATTTCACACAACTGAGAGGCGCCAAAAGTGTGATATATAACTGAAAAGGCATAGTCTGTATAATAATGTGCTTACATACGTATTAAGAAGGGCCTTCTCTTCAATATGGCATATTATTTGTATGAATACCTATTGAATATCAAAGTGTGTCTGTAACAACTACTTCAAGGGCAAGACAAGGTGCTTTCTTGGTACATCAGGATAAGGAAAATGTGGGAATACATGGTACACAGTTAGCTTAGGAACAGATCTAGGACAGTTTTTCCTCCATCCATCTGGGCTAACATTATCATGGGGTAAAACTGATGGCTGATCGTAGAGCACCAACAAGGTCAAACCCCAGCAAGGTGAGAGTTCAGCCTGGTCTTCACACAGGCTCCATGAGGAGCTCTTCCATGTCGGATCCCTCCAGCTCACGAAACGCAGCATGAGAGCCAATCACAAACAGCGTTGCTCCTGAGAAGAGAAATGACAGATGTAAAGAGCGATGTGGGGGAAGGAAGCATGAGAAAGGGAATGTCTTCTAAGAGGGAATGCATCAGTATACATTTACAGTATAGGTATGAAGCTGACCCTCTTAACACAGAGATTTGAAATGAATGCAGCAGTAGAATGTGCTTCAATCCATCACTAGCATTACAAGCATTCAGTAGTGGGGAGCCACCGTGCCCGTAGATTGACCATGATGGAGCAGCGCTGTAACAACACCTAATGAGGCTTGGCTTACCCAGAACCCAAAAGACTGCAGTTCCAGCCCCGGCCAACCAGAACACAGGAAGAGAGACGGCTCCAGCCAGACTCATCTGGTGAGGGACATTCAGCTCCTTACCTGGTTGACAAGAAAATTACAGGCGTTTGAAAAAGAGAAAGAAAGTCGGCAGTGGTTTTGTGCTGCCTCCTGCTTTTCTGGTTGACTGGGGAAAATGATTAGACAAATAAGAAAATCTCAAGGAGATGTTTATATTTCCTCACACTAACTTCAGAGAAGTAAAGTCAAAGCATCCATATATTTCTGAACACATTACGGAGACACCTGTCATCATTGTGCCGCATGCTATTATGGAACCATCAAATTGTTCTTCCATGTTTCCTTGTTTGTGAAAGGCAAAAGGTAAGGCAAAGTGACAGTGAGTGACAGTAATTAACTTTGAAAATGTCTCCAGCTTTTGTTTACATTTCACAAAATGACACACCTACTGTCACTACACAGATGGTTTCAAATATTTGAACTAGTCTTGGTAATAATAGCTTTTATTTGTTTTGCACTTTTCTGAAAACAATGTTTATAAGCTGCTTTACATATAAAACACAATGAGATAGTGAAGTAAAAGTACCACAATTAAATTTTAAAAAATTAAATAAAAAATATGAGAAAAAAAAGACTAGGTTTAATTTACAAACAAAAATTGATATCACTTAAGATAAGTGAAAGGTTCCTTGTGTTTTTTCAAGTATTCAACAATATATTCAACAGCTACTCTGCCAGGGTTTGTAAGGAATATATGGCAGCTTTTCTTACCAAGGACAACCAGCTTGGACTCAAGGGACTTGAGGTGGATTATGTAGAAGGCACCAACAAACACCGCCAAGGCGATCAGCAGCATGGGAGAGCTGATACTGAGGGAGGCAATAACAGAAGGCTATTAGGAGTCCAGTTGACTTGGTGTTTATTATGGTAGCAATTTTAGGTTTGGTTTTAGTCTCATTCTGCTGGATAAAATGTGTTAGTTCACTGAAATAATTTAATCCATTTTAAGTTTTCATTAATTTTAGCGAGCATAAATTTTAGTCTACTTTTTAAATCACTTTTCCAATTTTTGCTGATAAAAATGCAAAATCTTCTTAGACCAGTCATCGGTTCTCTGCCAACACGAAAGGTGCTATTTGACCCCATGCTGTCCTTACATGCAGTAGAGGATGAGACCCAGGAAGATGAAGGTATAGTTGCTGTTGTAGGTGTCCACGTTCCTCACCACCCTCTGACACAGCTCTCCAAAGTTGCGGGGTTTGGAGAACTTCCGCTGGTCCACAAAGCCAGCCCATGGTCGAATGGACACTCGACGCCTCTCAACCCACTCTTTCATCATACTGACCGAGAAGCCTTTGGGGAGCCAGAGCCTGGGAAATAAGGCAGAGAGCCACTGATAACTCAATAAATAGATACATATAGAAGGGCAGAAAAACACAGCAGTGCGACATCCTTGCCCTATGTTTTCCCATCCAAATTACCACATTTTTTGGATTGTTGATGAACCAAATCTAAACATGTGTTTTGTATTTTTGTCATGGTGTGTTAGCCATGTCTACTTTTACACATCTGGCTGTCTTTGCAATCAATACTAAATTGCTTGCTAAAATGGTAGCAATTACCCCCATAAGTACCCCTAAACGCCCTTGTGCATCTATACGGAGATGGAATACTTCATGCCATTAGTCTGCATCATAGACTCATGAACAGTATTAGCGGTATTTGCACAGGATAGAAAAGTAGAAACTTTAGAGATGGATAGTCCAAAAGAGACCAAGGGCATGCTCTCCCAAAAAAGTGAAGATGTTCATGCGCTTGTCAAGCTGAAAGACAGACAAGACTGAGAAAACTACAGCAGAATCTTGCTGATCCAAACCCTTGGGGAAGCGCCTCACAGTACCAGTGCATACATTTATAGTCTGGGTGGCACCAGTGGGAATTGAACCCACAATCCTGACAGTACCATGCTCTACCCACTGAGCAACACTGGGCTACTGAGTCCTCCTGATAATATCATTCTGAACAACCCAAAGTACAATTGATTTAAGTTCAGTCAGCACCCATACTCTGTTTGAAGCACTTGGTAAACAATAATTGAAAAGTATAGAAACTCTTACCTTGCCATGATTCCTGCTCCACCTGTACCAGTTGGCTGAGCCTCCTCAGCACTGAACAAATCTCCAGCCTTGCTGTCCATGTCTACAAGGCAGTTTTCTCCCTTAGGAGCTCCAGAGGGCATCTATGGACGGCTTGCTGCCAAGTAATATTAAGTGCACAAAAAAACCCAAAGTATAAATGCTATTTACTTTAGTAGCCATTACATTTTCGTATGGATCTGTCATTCACACAGGCTGAGTATGCTACAGAGAGAGAATTAAGTCATGGAAAATGTTAGTGTGCAAAGGGCTTGGTCACTGCCATAACTAAACCAGTCAAGACATTCAGGCAACTACTAGTCTACGACTGCTATACTGTAACTTAGCTAACGTTATCAAACATTTTAGACCACATGTAAAAATAATGAATGCTGAAAAGACAACTTTTCTGGTTGTTGGTAGGATTAGCTTTGGTCAGCAGTGGTCTGCTCCACTGCTAACGTTAGATGTCCAATCCAGCCCAGACAGACAACATTAACACGTTTTTCAGTACATCCCAGTACTGTGTCAGTGGGTGGATGTTACATACGCACCGAAGGAAAACAGTGCAGAGAAGTTAAATCTTAATAATTTACCTAAATATAGTCACAGGAGATGCGAGGCTGACTCCCTCTGCTCTGTCTTGTTGTTGCTACGGATATGATGTGGCCGGTTTGTTCCACTTCCTGTCTAGACGCTGGGAGAAAATGTCGCCACCTGTTGACGACAATGGGAAGTTCTTTTGTTCAACATTTGTTACAGCGTACCAGCTATCAAACGATTCAACGTTGAAGTACCTTTTAAATTACTTCTTAAAACTCATCATTATAGACTTGCTATAATGTGGTGTATTCTATCCTATATTATTTTACCCTATATTCTTGTCTTTTTATTTTGTGGCGCCTTCTTGTTTTCGGTTTCATCTACTTTATTTTTTGAGTAAGATGATTGATTTTATTGGATTCTTAAAGCACTAAACTAAACAAAACAACGTTTTGTTAGATGTCAATTTCAGAATTATATCTGAAAAAGTGAAATTTTGGCAAAATCTCAAACTTCTCACAACTTTAGATGTGTGTAGCAATTTGCTTATCAAGTATTTATTAGAATACAAACAACTGAACTCTTAAATGTCTGTTGTACAAGACCTCAAACTACTACCAACCCTCTCTAAACTCTACACTACAAACCTCACAGCGGCTATATTATTGTTATTATTATTATTAGTAGTAGTAGCTGCAGCAGTAGTAGTAACGTTAGTAGTAGTATTAGTAGTATTGCTATCGCTCCAAAACTTTCGACTCTACCTACCTCTACATACTTTCAGTTAGAGGCTAGACTTTAATATATTTAGGTACTTTAGGTACTAGGGAGATTAATACATATTTTACATACTATATATACTTTTCAAGATATGTATCTTGCCTTTATGTTTTTCAATATAAATGAATGACAGAGGAGGGAATAGCGATATCGGTTATCAAGCTGTAAAATACTTAATATATTAACTCTTTCTAACGAATTCAACTTCATAACCTTTCAAGCTGAACCAAGCACAATTCCAGTTTTCAGCTAGTCCAGTTAAAAGTCTGATTTGGCGTCAGCTTTCTTATTTTACTTTCGTCGATTAAATATGAGCTTGTAGAAAGAAATCTGACTGCAGATCAGTGTGAAATTCATCCATGAAAACTACGTCATCTACCGGACAGAAGGCTGCGATTGGTCGCTCTTTGTTGTTGTGCTGCAGTCAGTACTGCCAGTCGTACGAGTAGTTTGTTGACAGACCACCTAAGAAGGAGGAAGGTGAGTCGTTGTACACATACCACGCTTAAAGTATGGCTGTAAATGGTTATATCATTTTTTCTGACCGTTGACTTGATCCAGGGCTTGTCTCCGTGGAGTCTGGGCTAATGTTATAGCCGTATGATTTTAACATCAGCTAACGACGTTATCAGCAAATACAGGATACGAAATACTAACTCATGTCAGTTTGTGTCCGAATATCTGTTATGTATTATTTCATAGTACGCGGCTGAAGTGGCACTTGTAATTAATATGGTTTTTGGAAGTTGTTAAATGCTTGTTATTGTGTTGTTTTTTTTCAGTGAAACGTGACTCGTTACGTAAGCGTCACTGGGAATTTGCTCCACTGGTTGCTGGGCGTTTCAAGATCGACCTGTCTCTTTGGCCTCGGGCAGTTTTGCTAGATAGCCACTGAAACGACGACAACAACACATTCACAGGTCATCTGCATTGCATGCTTCAACACAGCGTCGAACTGACTGTGAAAATAGGTATGTAGCTTAGCCTGCTCGTCCTTCAAACACTAGGCGTTAACTGTAAATGTTAACATTAGCTAGCTCGCTGAGCTTGTTGATTTCTGCTCACTCGCTACTAGTTCGTTTGTGAGAATTGTCACATTTCGTCTGCTCTCCGACGAGATTTTTTTAAGGCTACACCAGTAATGTAGTGAAAGGTAAACTCAACGAAACCCAGTTTATACCCAGTGTATTTCAAGGAAAAAAGCAAACATAAATGTATGCTTTTCTGCAAATGTAATTGATTTTTTTGTTTATATTGATGGTAGGTTTCCTCACAATGATCACCTACAGTTTACTATTTACCTCTAAATCACTAGCTTGACACATGTACTGTTATTTCCTAACCTCACATTCAGATCACTGCGTGTCTGTTAAATGTTTTTGCTTCAACAGTCTTGACAGTCCCAGGTTGCAGCGTGGACAAGGGCTATTCCCTCACCATGGCCGTAGTGTATTACCCAGCGTACTCTTTCAGGGACTCACTCTACTGGGATGAAACAGAATGCCTCAACTATTATGGGATGTTGTCTCTCCACGAGGTCTTTGAAATAGTTGGTTCTCAACTGACAGAGACAGACATTGAAGTCCTCTCTTTCCTTCTGAATGAAAGCTTTTCCATACAACACCCCCTCAACCCAGTGGGCTGGACAGTCGAGCCCCATGAGGGGGACCCAGACAACTCAGGTGTGTCCCCTAGTCCTGAACTGCTAAAAGCCTGGAGGCGGTTAAAGCCCCAGGGCTCTCCATGTCCCCCGGTGGCCCTATACAAGCCCAACAGTGGCATTGAGCTGCTGCTAGAGTTGGAGAGGAGAGGTTGTCTCGGTGAGGGCAACCTGGAGCCACTATTGCAACTACTGAGAGTCCTCACCCGTCATGACCTTCTGCCTTTAGTGTCACGCAAGAAGAGGAGGGCAGGTGAGGATGGATCATCAATTGCTCATTATCAGATTGTGAGATTGTGTTGAGTGATGTATCTGTCGCTGCGGTACGCTAGAATGTTGCCACCCATACCTGTATCTCTGTCTCAGTTGTCAGTCAGGTGGTTAGTTTTTAATCCAGGTTTTTATACCTCTTCAGTATCACCAGACAGAATTGGACACAACTATGGAACAGGGAACAGAGACGTGGCACACCCCACTGGACTGAGGCACAACAGCAGACCGATAGAAATACCGACGCCAAACTTTACACAGCCCTGGAGAACTGGTATGTGCACTATAGTTTAGTATGACTGTAGTTTGCTTGCTTCTTTTAGATTTAATATTAAAAATAAAAAGGGCTTGTGGGTGAAAGGAAATGACTTGTTGATCAGATATCAGCAGTTCTAAATAACCACCAGTATATGTGGTTGTACAAAGAGTGTTATTATATTTTTTCTTATTAGTTTGGGATAAACTGAGGAACAGAAAAAACATCTCTATTCCATGCTCATCCTGTCTGCAGGTATTTACCCTCCCATGCCTGGGCCTGCCCCCAGCAGGAGGAGGAAGAAGAGAGGCCATGGCTGGTGCCGCAGGCCCAAGAGATTGTGCAAGCAGGACCAGCCCCCTCCGCCTCCTCCGCCACCAGAGAAATTATCCTGTGGTAAGAGCAGCCTCAACATCTGTACCCTGTCTCTTTCTTGGCTTTTCATCTCTCACCTTACCTTTTTTATTTCAGTCTATAATTATGTAATCTCTCATTTCATTTTCAATCTCTCAACCCCTTCTCCAGCATCCCCACGTTTCTCATTGTTTTGTCTCTTTCACTCTAATGCAGTTGTTACACCCTCAACCTCAGACTGAGTTATTCTGGTCATTCCTAGCAGACCTTCACCAACTACCAAACAGCAAAACATTAGCAATTTAGCATTGCATCAACCAATCACCTCCTCTCACTTATAATATGGGGCATGAGACTTACCAAAGTGTCCAGTTTTACAATATCAACCCCTTTTTATTACCCTATGTTTGATATCCTTGATTGATTTTACCCAGTCTGCTTTGTTCTGTCCTTTTGTGGCATCATTGCTCTTAATAATAATTCCTGTACCTGCTGTTGTTGCAAAAGGATTTGGTTTTTAACCATTTCAATGATATTTCTATATGAGTCCAGCACCTTAATAAAACACCAAATGTAGGCATCTGAGTGCTTGTAACCTTTAACCAACAGCTAGACATTCTGTGGCTCCTCTCACACTACCTGGCGTTTGTTGGCTTCATCTACTGTAAGAAGCAACATAGCTTTTAAAAGTAGGCCTATCTTAAGTTTGTGGGGATACACAACTACTGTAAACAAATTTCAAATTGCAGTATAAGTGTTTCAAATAACCTCCTAAATAGGTTATTCTGGTGAACAAAGAATCAAGTTGCACATTTTGGAAAAGCATTTATCGTATTGAATCTATTGTTTAGTATAGCAGTCACAATATTCTGTGCCAATATTTTACACCAATAGTTTCAACCAAAATGAAGGTGCAGTTCCATATGGCATGTCCCCTTTTGCATTGAGCTTGCAACTTGCATACCTTTTGACATCTTCCCTGTGGATTTGTCCTGATGTTTGTGTAACTTAACACCAGCAAGCCCTTTGGCACACTAACAGACAAGCCCACAATTTTGTCTGTAAAATGTCAGCATGCTTTCATAGCCAAAATGCGCCCTTAAAAAGCCTGTTAAACACCACACAATTTAAATGAAAGACTGTAACCGGGTGTGCAACTGTTGTGGAATTTTGCCTATGGGCTTTTTGTTCTCCCTGTGTCGCATTACGTTAGGCATGCATGGAAACCTTTGAACACTTATTTAAAACCCCTAATTGTTACTTTTGAGTTCGTCCCGTCCTTGTAAGAGCCATTATCTAGTTGAAGCTGCATGACAGTACTAGACAGTACCACCAGGGGACGTCTTCCTTACCATGAATGTTACTCAGGCCTTTTTTCATTTCATTTTCACTCACGCATTATGAACATGTTGAGTATTTATCTCCTTAACTATCTGAATAAAACACATGCAGCATCAGGGAGATTCCATCCCTGCATCCATTTGTCTATGCTTCATTACCTTTTCCCCTCATTTCACTTTTTCTCTAACCCAGCAGATTATTTTCAGCTGCTGTTAAGAGCCCACTCTGGTAGGTTGTCTCCTTTTGTCCATGCTCTGATACACTTGCCCAGTCACCACTAGATGCAGCTCTTGTTCTGCTTTATTTCCAAGTTTGAGACTGTTGGACAGTGCCCACCTGCCTTCCTGAAAAAATATTTGAAACAATTAATCTAGCCCTGCTGGAAAGCTATATAACCCATTGTCGATGTCCCATTATACATTTCTGATATTGCCTGCCTTATGCTAGAGGCCGATGCTAGTTCCTCTCACCACAATAAGATTGATCTAACACTCACAATACACAAATTGCCCTTTGTGTGAAATTTGCTTGCCATTCATGCAGACCCTCTCAACAGTGCCTTTTGAATGCCTATCATCGTGTGCTGGTCAAAACATCCTTATCTCAACTAAGGCCTGTTGATTCTGACTTAATAGAAAGTCATCTAACAATGAAGACGGCCCTTCCTAGCTATGCAGCATAAGAGTGATGTGCCTGTGACTGTGAACATGTTGCTGTCTTGACTCCGCATTTGATCCCACCAGGTTGACTCAAGATTCTGACTCAGATCGAGTAACCTAGGAAACAAAGGAACATGGAGAGAGAGGGAGGCTGGGGAACAAAACAAAAAAAGTCTGTCACGCCACTCTGTCCATACACACTGCATTGTGTGTGATCAGCTCAGTGGTTCGCTCTCACAAGTCTGGTCCGATGCCTAAGGTAAAGAGGCCCGCCCCTTCTTGCAGCAGGGGGTGGTGCCGCCGCCACTATCCTCTGTGTTCGATGACTGTGTATCATAACATAGCTGCCCACCTCCCTATCCCCTTCAGAAAAAACGCTTGCTCTCAAGAAACTGTCCTGTAATGTTCTTTAGTGTTGTGCACTGTGGATGAGAAAATTAGTTTTCAACGTCTATGATTCCTGAATGTCTCTCTTTCTGACGAGGGGTGTTGGCGTCAATGTTTCACAGAACTGACAGAGTCCTCAGCAGTATGCGTCAAATCTTTCCAAAAATTCTTCAGCTGAATCTTTTCCGAGTTCAAAGCTAACAGTGTCTGAAAAACTTAAATCTGATCTGAGACAAACTGTTCCAATGCGGATCGATCGGCCCATCTTGAAAGTTTGTTTTATATCTACTTTTTTAGCATTTTTTGGAATCCATATTCTCTTTACGTCTTGTGGAATTAACTCTCCCCTCATGTGGCAGATTCATTGAGGTCACTGAATTTTCCCCCCCCCCTCTCACACTTCATTGCCTCTGGTCGCAAACGAGATTCAAACAACTCCACTCAAAATGTTACGGTGCATAAACCAGCTCTGGAGTCTCACGTTATCCAAATGGAAATTGCGCATAGGTACCGGTCCTTTTTGTCAGGCCTGAACCTGTATCCCATCTCCAAGAACTTTTAAAACGGTTGCTGACAGACAGCTGTTGAAAAAGCTTCTCTGTAACCTTTTACTCAAGCAGTTCTGAGGAAAATAACCCAACAGTGCTTTGCTGAGGGAAGCTCCTGCTGTATCTTATCTCTGTGCCCCCTGTGAGTCCCGGGTGTGTGTCACAAGAGGGAGCAGAGATAGATAGGGCAGTTCAGTCCAATGCTGGCCCCCCAGCATTCAGACAGACCTCGAATACTCTTACCTGTCATGATTCATCTCTCAGATCATTTTCAAGTGAAGTGTCTCAATTACATTCTGACAGTGACAACTGCTGTTACAGACGCCCATAAGGTGTTGTAACTTCAGCTCAGGAGTCGTTTGTGCTATCTAAATGGGATGCTTGTGAAGGCCCTTACTTGTTATAATGGACTTTGTTGATTAATGTTACGGTTCGAGTTAAAATAATGGTTTGGTGAAGGTTAGGGTAAAAGCATTGGTCAAGGTAAGGGTAGTTCCAAGCAGCCCACTTAGACGCTATCGTGTTACCTTATTTTATGGATCTACGGCAAAGGCAATTCTGAGCTGATTAACTTTTGATTACCAGCTATAGCCCTGACTCCAATCTCATTACAACTAATAGAAGTGAGTGCTGTGCCATGCCTGCTTGTTCTTGAAAAAAACCAACCCAGTGGACAGATATCCAACCCACTTGTGCTTGTCTCTTTCTCTCTCTTTCTCTCCTTTCTCTATGTTCACAGTTCTAAACAGACCAACCTGTGTGTCAGGAAAACACTATCCTCACACTCAATGAGAGGGAGAGAACGAACACTAAATGGCTCAAACTACGCAAAATGGTACAGAGAGCGATTTTTGTCTAAGGGGAGCAGCGAGAGTTCTGTCCGCCTGTCTCTCAGTACTCCCCTAACTCTCCACTCTCTTGGTCAGTCGCTCAGCAGAAAAACGGATCGATAAAGAGTTGAAGCTCTCCGCACCAAGTGACTCCTCGTAAATGGGTACTTAAACTTTTTTTTTGGGGGGGGGGGGGGGGGGGGTTGAGATGGATGAAGCCAAACGGGCTTGGCGTTTAAAGGGAGAAAATGAAAGCTGTGCTTCGTAATGTCCTGTCTAAGTGGATCTCTCTGTGTCTGATGAAGCGTGAGGTGCTCTGTAACCCTAACAAAATGACTATCACTGTGTTCCTGTGGTTTTATATGGCCTTCTCCTCTGTGCCACTATCTCTGCTTCCATCCTGCTCACTGTGAAATGGGAACGCAGAAATGGAGGCCATCCATATATGCAGTAATTGCATGAAGGGCAGGTGTTTATTTCAGCCGCAGCACCCACATAGTGTAATGATCCAAAAGGTCAGACTGTTACTGTCCTTATGCTCAATATTTCACTCCATACTGAATATTGTATTAGAATATAAAAAGTGGAGACGTGGAGTAGTCACTCACCCATATGAGATAGATGCTCTATTTGACATTCTGTGAACGTTTTCCCCCTCAGAGAACTGAAATGCTTTGTAAGCTCATCCTGTCACTCCTGATTTGACACCATGTTTGCAAGGGACAGATATGTCAATCCTCTAAGGACAGTCATGATATGTGGGGTGACGAGGTGCCGTTCAAAGGATAAAACTCTGCCATCTGTATTTTTTTTGTCCATGGATTTAACTGCAGAAATACAGTTCTACAGTAACACCAGCTATTTGTTAGACATTGTAAAGGAGAGGAGGTGTAATAGTATGTCAGGGTAAGATTTCAGTATCTTATGTCTTTATTGTACCTCAAAGTCACATTCCTGTACCAATATGGCAAAGTATTTCATATTCTTGTACCTTTTTTATGTAGAAAAACACTTCAAACAAAACTCCTGCGTTTTTTTTCTGTGTATGCAAACTAATGTGTGAATTCAATGCTCTCCTTCCGCAAGTAAGGTTTTAGTACAATCTACTTGTGTCTGACCCTTTTGTACTTTGAACATGTTCTTAAATCCTTGGCTAATTTGGTTAATCCCCCCCCCCCCCTTGGATCCTGTCCTCTCCGTTTACGTAGCATCCTCATTACAACCTAATGAAGCATGAAAGCAGAAGCCAGTGTTTGCTTTTTCAGTCTCCTAGAAATGTTAAGAGATGCAAAATCAATGCCTTAATTCAACATTTGCATTTCTAATGTTGGCATTTTCCAAAGTTTATCCCTCTTGAGTCTTGCACCATTCCCCATAGCTCCAAATACATGTGAATGGAGAGAGGGTAAACATGACTCAATAGCTGAAACATGCACCATATATCATTGGAGCCATAGCTTCAGTTAACCGGGCACAGGCCTCCAGACTAAGATTTTTACTTTTAATTGATGAGGCTCAATTTTATAACTCACTATGGGTCCTTTGTGCTCTGCTGTGAGACATGGTTCATTGTCTTCCCGTCAGAGTCATAGGTATATGTACTGTGTACACATAGCTTTGGCTCTGAGGTAGATTGGTGAGGTAGATTCACATGTTCTGTTCACTGCTACAAAAAATAAGTGTATCATAATCATCTTAGTCTTTTGACTCTTAATTGTATTTAACTGAAGTTCATGAAATGTCTTATTTGGAGTGCAGCCCTGAGTTGTTCACTTTTTCCCTCTTGAGTTTTACCTGGTTAGTCCTTTTAAAAGCCTCATGGAGAGGAGCAGGGAGGTTTTGGTTGGGCTGGGTCTGCAGACCTAGAGATATACAGAACTATACAATTATGACTTTGAAACTGCTTGGAAAAAATGTTTCTGTGCAATTTTGAAATGGAAATGAGATGAGGAAGATAATGAATGTTGTAGTGGAATGGATGTCATAGATGGCAACTTCTGTATACCTCCACTTAAAGGGGTTGGAGTGGGAGGGATGAATTTTTGTTTCAGCAAAAGTCGTCAGCCGCTGGTTTCCGCTCCGAGCTCTGGAATAATGACATGAGAGGACGATCTCAGCGGTACTCTTGCTCAGTACAGTATGTATCCTCTGACCTTTCTCGCTGTGCTGTTGCATGACCGCCAATCCTGTTACTGTGGAGCTCCAGAGGCTATCTGTCCTCAGAATTAAACATGTTGATCAGTAAGAATCTGGTGTTTTTAAAACTGGATTGGACCAGAAACCACTCCAGGGCTTTGCGTTTTCAAGGACACTACTAAGTTGCCCAGATTACTCCTACCATGCTATTTGCTATTAACCTCCTGGGGGTATCAGGATAATTGGAACGTATACCAGTTGTAGCACTTAAACATAAATGGTTTGGATTTTTGCCCAAGAATTTTGCCAGTAGACTGGTAGACCATGGTACTTGCCACACAGGGTTTCCTATTGATTATTCTCATACATCAATTCCCTCTGATGACACGCAGTCTACTACAGCTGACCATAAACCTTAACATTATGGAATGGGCTGGGAAAGGAAGGAGTTACTCTGATGG
This sequence comes from Hoplostethus atlanticus, assembly GCA_034670405.1. Lineage (NCBI taxonomy): Eukaryota > Metazoa > Chordata > Actinopteri > Trachichthyiformes > Trachichthyidae > Hoplostethus > Hoplostethus atlanticus. The sequence continues at coordinate 296,732 of JAXDDX010000016.1, read as the reverse complement.
TTTCATTGCAGAATCTCTCTTAACGCTCCAACATGTCACATTTCACAAGCAGCAGCAGTATCTAGCCTAATCAACAGCTTGTTTGGTATAGCTCTACTGCCCTACCATTGCATACGTAACTGTTGTGCTCTGCCCTGCTCAACCATGTAATTGCTGTTTTGTCAGGCTTTTATCAGAGGATAGAAGTATTTCAATGTAGTATCCCAGTAAAGTCAGTCTGCTTAATGTGTCACAATCTCCTCTTGGGAACTCTATGTGCTCTTGGCCCTCCTTATAGCCCCTGCTTGATGTAATGCACTAATGCCGATAACCTCAATGAGTCGACTTTGTAAATGATTTTGTGTTTTTTGTCCCCGTTTCTCTTCCCTTTTTGTTTTGACTTCTTGACCCCTCCTTTTCCCTCTGTCATGGTGTGGCCCTGATATTCCCATCACATCTTTTCACTTTTTCTATGGCTCAAACCTTTCTTTCCTGCTCTTCACCATTTTCCTCACCTTTTACTACATCTTTTGTTTCTCTCTCTCCTCCCTATATCACCTCTCCCCATCCCTCACTATATCTTTGCTTCATCATCTTCTAATTCACTCTTTCTCTTTTGTTTTCAACTATGTTTCTGCCATTATTCCACCACTCAACTCTTTCTCCCCACCCCTTTCTACACCACCTCTTGCCCCTCCCCGTCCTATTATCAGATGTCCGACTGCGCGTCCGGGCCGAATACCTGGAGCACGAGTCAGCACTTCGTGGTGGTGTCTCCTCAGACAAGCCGCAGCCACTGGAGCGTCAGTTCGAGTTGTTCAGCCGGGCCAGCACGCTGCTGCGCTCCAGGGACTTGGGCTCCATCATCTGTGACATCAAGTTCACAGAGCTGGACAACCTGGAGGCCTTCTGGACGGACTACTTGAGCGGAGCTCTGTTGGAGGCTCTGAAGGGAGTCTTCATCACCGACTCCCTGAGGATGGCGGCGGGCACAGAGGGCGTCCGCCTGCTCATCAGTGTGGACCAGGACGACTACGAGGAGGGCCGGAGGGTACTGACAGCTAGGAGAAGGCTGCCATCCGTCAATGGTGGGCACACAGGAGATTCACTAAGCTGATATGACTGTGGAATGTATTCTATTAGGATTGAAGGCTGGATGGTCATAGTTCAGTATTATACTAAAACTAGTGGTTCCAGGTGGATTTGTAATCATTTTCTTAAGATTTGCCCCTTCCTTACTCCTTATTGTTTTAGTGTAATACATTTAATAACCACTAGATGGCAGACCTTACCATGGCTTCTTGCTGTGCATAACACGACTCAATTATATGATCTCACATTTCAACTGTACTGTTATGATTATTTCCAAATGTAACTTAAATAGAAAAGGTAAAGCTCATGACTTTCGTTTTTGTGATTCATGCACAGGTGCTGCTGTGTAGGACACCAAGAGGAAGTGAAGGATGAATCAAGAGGAACATGCTCATTTTTCTCCTTTTAGGTCTCTGAGGAACAGGAAACAAGCAGGCCTGTGCCAGAACACCAGGGGGAAGCCCCTGTGACTTATCAAACTTGAAAAAAAGAGAAGACAACTGGACTGCCAGACCAAGAGATTTGTTTTGGTTTTCATTGAAATGTGGACTTGTGAAGAGGAACATTGTTAAAGGGCTCTTACCCTCTTCACTGAACAGCCAAGAAAATATGAAATGATAAACTTTATGTTTTGATTCAAATTTTTGTGATAGCATTGAAGACAGATGGCAAGGAGGACCGTATTTGGTACAGTGCAGCCATTGTGGCTAACCTTGGTTCTGGAGAGCCCAGTCCACACTTACACACCCTAATAACACCCACTGGGTCTCCCAAACCAGTGTGCCATGATAACCCAACTTGTAATTGCTGTGGCCAGTGCACATGGCAGGTGCCAGTAGATGACAGCAGTGATTAGGGCTGGGCCTCAGCCGACCATGGAAGATTCATCATCACAGGCTTGTCAACAGCAACCAGGAAAATGCAAAGGTGGTTGTATCCGGGCTTCCAGCTAGGCCTCAGCAAGTGCTTCTCTCAGCACGTAAAGCACAGGACAGTGTGCCGGTCAATAGACGTGATGTTGGAGAGATCAAAATCAAAAGTGCACATCCCAGCTCCACTCAGCCCTGCTATGTAGGCCCAGTAGAGTGGCTCACAGACAGCTGTCTACTCACCCTGCTGGAACTAATGCCTGGACTTCACTCATAGAGGACGATCAATAAGGCCCCTCACTCTAAGTCCCTTCATACAAGCATGACTTAAGCGGGCAGACTACTTGCTACTGTCTGAAGAGCAAGGCTGAACAGGGGCAGAGACGACTACAGAGAGGGACATGGGACTTATTATCATGTTAACTTTTGTGTGTTTTTGGTATATGGATTTATTAATGTATGTTTGTACTGTTTATAGGGAAAAAAACGGGGGAAAAAATAGTCTTTGAGGGGAAGATATTTTGTTAAGGAAGATAGACATTTACTTTTGGCATGGCAAGTCTTGTGTAAATCTTAATATATTAGAAATTATTTCTGGTGAAAATAAAGATTTGTTGGATTGAAGATGTTAAAATGTAATTTGGTCGTCAGCTGTTGTGCCTCTAATTGTGTGAACACACATACATAATGCACAAGAACACCACAGTGCAGACAACAAACGGAGTACGGAGTAAGATGTCACCAAGTATTCATTAAGTACAGCACAATCCACCAGTCTTTACACAGACCAGAAACAGTTTAAATCCAGCACTACCTCTGTCGTCTTCTCAGTTTCCCTGTAAATGAAGTTATTTCTCATCTTGAATCTCTTTCTTTTTTTTATTTTGAACAATTCTCTCTATCCCTTGGCAGTTCTGCCTCTCCTCTGTCACCAATATCTGCTGTTCTGGGAGTGTGCCATCTCCTTGCCCTCAAATGGTCTGAACAGATGCATCGAATGTGGGTCACACTGAAACAGATCCTTACTAATTTCACCTTGCTCTAAGCTGCCAGCATGACTAAACACAAGAATGATGATGTGTTTCTTGAACGTCTCTCAAGCTTAGTGAAACTCCGTCTTGCTATTCTTTACGCCTTCTGACATTCACTTACTTAAAGGCCTGATAACTAATTGCAGCTGACACACTGTCACCCACTACTGGCTTGTTTGCAAAGTGAGTTATTGGCTGTAGGACACTTTCACCCTGACATTTTCTGTCTGTGCTTTTAATACAAAGACTGGCCGTTTATAGCAACACTAGAACACCAGTTTTACATGTATTTTAAAGTTGAACAACATTTGCAATTTTTGTAAACAGAGTAAAAGGGACGTGTGTAATATTTTGCTTATGATCTCTAAGGAAACAACTCTTAAAGATGGTACCCAAAATTGAGATGGTGAAATACATTTTAGATAAGAACACATTTTAAAGAAATAAAACACAAATATATTTACATTTGGGCATGTAGCTGACGTTCATATCCAGAGCAAATTACATTGAGGGCAACAGCAGAAATGAAATAAATTCATAGATTGCCAACATTACAAGCAACCGCCCAGGCAATAGATGTAACAAGTCCTGGTGCACTTAACAGATGTACGTCTGGTAACCACGTGCTGTGTCCTCTCTGGAGCTCTAAAATAGAAATACCCTGCAGTGGTAACTACAGCAATATCCTCAGTCATAGCACCAAGACCCCCCTGGATTTGAACTCTCCTTGATGGTCCAGGATGGTCCAGGATCTCCAGGATGGTCTGTCTGGACTTAAATGAGACTGACTTAAGGGCTTTTATCTCGAGAAGGACACCAACATTTGTTTCCTTCTATTGTGTGGCACTCTTCACTATTAGCTGCCTATATCAAGCTAAAGCTGGTTCTACTACTGCTCCTATCCTAGTCTTCAAAACTGTAAATTACATAAAGTGGTCTGAGAGCGTGACTGTAAACACATTCATAAACCGTGTTTAGTTGTGTGCATGCTTGGTAACAAATGAAGTGTCAATATTCCCGTGTGATAAATTAAGATATAACATTGCTCAAATATACCTCAACCTGATGAAGAAATAAAGCACGTGTCGGCTTCACGGCGCTTGGAACAGCCACCTCATTTCACTCAGTAAGTAAGCTCTGTAAGTGATCTGCACGCGCTGACAGGAGGCTTTAGCGGTGACGCAGGACCAGGTGTTTTACTGAATTATGGCGAAGTGATGAGATAAATTCAACACAGACTCACTTGCAGATAATAAGCAGCTTTAATTTGATGTAGGCTATGATCTTTTGAATTTATTTTCTTATTCGTATTTCCCACTGGGCTAGTCAGTATGAAATGTAGCCTATGGTTTATTCCGTTACAGTTACATGACTACATTTAGTATTGTAATTGCACCTGTAGTAGATTCAGCCAAGCCTAACTTGGCCTACTATAACTTAACCACATCGTTGCTTCCTGCTTCCAGGTGGTCGACGACAGTTTGAATGTTACTAATTGTCTTCTCTGGCCATCTGCCCAGTTCATCAGTGCGTATCTTGCAGAGCTGTATTATTATGTATCACTGACTGAAGACATGCGGATAAACTGGTTTATTTCGTGTGTCCACATCAACATAGTCCAATTTGCACACAAACTGCAGCCAGCCAGCTGTGCTGTGCAACCAAGGTAGTTAACTCTGGTCAGTGTTATTGTAGCGCGTGCTTCTTGAACGGGAACGATTGTTATTTTATGTTGAATTTTACTTTGTGTTTCAATTTTCAGATTTGTCTCATTTGTCTTTCGTCTCACGCGTTTCATGCACTGTTATTTCCAGGCAACTAGCTGCTATACAAACGCCACAATAAGGTGCATTCTGATCACACCCCTTTAAAATGCTGCCGAGATTATAAATGAAGTTTTTTATTGACTTTCCATCATGGAGAACAGTAAGTGGGACCAACCCCCGGGGGAAAATGTGATAGGGCCAGTTTCTGCCCTATTCAGAGCATGCCTTGTTTGATGGCCAGCCAAACTGCCCCAGGCCTGCTTTGGGGAACACTGAGATCTTTTGAAAGTCCAGTTCTCTCCACACCCAGTCTTGAAACAAGACCAGTGACGCCCACAGGGAGACCCAGGCACTCTGTCTCAGAACTCTGCAGAACTGTAGAGGTCCAACTCAAAGGATGCTGCGATGTTCCACCTCTGAACAATTACTTTCTCTTGGAGGACCCTGCCACAAGGAAAGACTCGTTTGTCAAAGAAATTGGGACGCTAAATCTGGAGAGCTCAGCGGCATCATGCTCACAACTATCATCCAAGGACAAGCAGGCAGAGCTCCGACCACAAGTCTCGCTCCTTGAGCCGACAGGCTGCCTTCTCCCGGGGGAATCTGATCTCTAAGGGTATTGTTCATATTTTCCAACCTATTCAATGAGATGATTTAATCAGGTTGTAAAATACCTGAAATAAATAGACAGTCAAGTCAAATCAATGTTATTTCTATAGCCCTGAATCACAATTGCAGGCTCCTTGGCTTCACAATACTTACATTATGAAAAACAAATCTTGTGGACCAAGCATCTCTCAGCCCTCTGACATTTCCTCGACCACCTGAAGTCAGCCTGCTGTAGCTCCTGACATAAGCCTGAATAACCTTGAGGATACTGCTCCAGTCAGTATGGCTGACACTGATCCTGTGGTGCCTGCTGGCACGCTGCCTCCTGCCTACTTCCAAGAGTCTGGTTCACAACATGTATCTCCCCAGAAAGACGACTCTTTTCAGGATCTCACAATCAGTCTGGATGCTGACGGAGCACATTCAAAACCCCCACTGTCCATGCTGCACTGACCAAGGTGGAGCAAGATGCAGCTTAAGCACAGTGGCCTCCCTGTGAAGCCATCTTTGAGCCTGTTGGAGCTTGCTGTCTCCCCAGCCCAGCCTGCTGCTGAACCTCAGGGCCCAGTCTCCATCACCACCGCCACAATCTGCCTCCGCTGCACCCCTCCTCTGGACTCTGCACGGCAGCTCTCGACCAATAGGCTTCATTGATGCCTCCCTGATCTACATCCAGGTCAAGGATTCCACAGATAGGGTCAAAGATCCCGTTGCCATGGTGATGGAGCTGGAGCAGGACAGTGACAGTGTTGGAGCCCCAGTTGTTATGCAGTCTGCTGGTGACCCAACAGCCAGGGGAAGCTGTGGCCAGAGAGCGCAGGGAGGCAGAGGAGCAGGAGGAGCAGGATGCTGTTGGTGTTCATGGTGTTCAAATACTAAAACATTATTGTTTCTAATCAATCAATTAGTTTCAACAGTGTTTTCTGTTTGTAGTAGTGATTGACTTGCAGTAATATCTATAAGATAGAACCCAGTGAATATTATGTGAAGTGAATGTTCAGTTGATTGCCTTTTGTTCTATACTGCCAATTGTATTGAGGAACGAAAGCTAATGTAATGTGTTGTGTGTCAGGACACTGGCCATCACCCTCCTGTAGACTTTATATAAAGGCCACTTCCACTGTCCGCAGGTGTTCGTCGCACCTCCTTGATTGGATGGAGACTCAAGTCATCTTGTGGCATCCCCAGTTTAAATCAGTCCCTTATCGAAACGTGTCATCTAAAGCTGATAGACACTGTAGCCCTCTGCCCACTGGGGCTGCCGTTATTGTATGTACCCTGCAGCATATGGCACATTACTCTGATGGGGGAAATTCTAAGGCTTTTATTGAGAAAATAAAATTAGATTAGATGATCTTCTCAAAAAAAACCTTCCTTGGTGCAGCACTATACAGTATAAGCCTGTGAAGCCAGTAGACAAATCCAAAAGATTTTTTAAAACACGTGAACATTTTTTTTTTAAACAAATTAATATGAGATTTACTTGGTAAGGCTGGGTGTTTAATCTTGAAGCACACAGAATTCACAACATTTCACTCCAAATGGACATTTTTGACAAGAATTGTTATTCATTCTTGTCAAAAATATTCTTCATTCAGAGTGTATCAAGAAATAATTGTCAACAAATAATTTACCAATAACTAATAATCTGATGTAAAATGCAATTACATACAAGTTACAGCAGAACCTTTGTATTGGTAAATGATGTACTGAACACAATAAAAAAGCCCATGTATGAATGAAATAATTGTCATTGAGTGTGTACAATAGATCAGAATAAACTGCAGCTTCTACTGATTCCTTATTCTCAGCTCATGGGTCCGTGATGAGTAGGCGGACGGTGTTTTCTATAGCCTGCAGATGGCAGCATATAGAAGAAACGCCAATTTGAAGAGGTCCCATATTTAAACGACCTGCTGAATATCAACTTGGCTGTGTCATGTCAGCATTGTCTGCCTGTGTGTCATGAAGTTATGGGACTTACAGTACTGAGTAAAAGCCATCTCTCAGAACAGCCTGAATCCAGATTTAAATGTGGAGAACTTCATGCTTCACTCACACATTTTTAATGAGGTTGATATGAAGGCCTTTCAACCCCCGGGTCACACTGGAGCCTCTAAACATCTCGCACCTACAAAGTAAATCTACATCATCATAAGAATCACATTTTCAAACATTTTCCTGGTGGTAGTATATCATCAAAAGATACCCTAACGGCTGTGTAGTGATATCTAATCCTCGAAATGCTCCTGTAATGGCAACATTTTGGGTTGGACTGCTAATTATCTCGGCTTCGTGCTGTTTCAAATGACCATCTCCCCTCTCTGTCTCCCTCCTTGTCTCATGCACGCGCTCTCTTTCTCCTCAGCAGCAGCACCACAGCCACCAGGTCGCCATGGAAACCACTGAGAGACACACGTCAAGGGTGAGAGATGGAGAGAGAGAGAGAGAGAGAGAGAGAGGGGGAGAGAGAGAGGACAATGAGGGACACGGGGAGACAGAGAGAAAGGGAGACATGAAAGGTTAGGGTGTTACCATACGTGCCCCCAGCCCCCTTCCAAACCCCAGCCAAGCCCCCCTCACCTCTAACCTCCCCCAGTTTAATTCTGAGCCCCCACCCCTGATCATTTTCCCCCTCTGCCCGTCGTCTCTTTTCACTGGCCCCCTTACACGCACCTCTGCCTCCCCGTACCTCTCCCTCTCCCCCATCTTTTGCTCTCCATCCCTCTCTTGTCCAGACAGGCTGCTCGCATGGCGGGGATGGAGACGTTCACCGATGGAAGCACTGGTAAATTTTCACATCCAAACAGAAAAATAATTCTATAGGGGGCTCAGATAGTCTATGCGTCCTATATTGATAACTTATTTTTGCACAACGCTTCCTCCCTCCTGTGTCTTTTCACCCTTCCTCTCTTCGGCTATACACCTATACACTCCCTTTTCCCTTCTCAGTAATAATCTTTCTGTTCTGTATCAATTCAAAAGCCGAATGATCTTAGTCCAATTCCAGGGGAGCCTGACTTTCCCGTGGCAGTTGAACAGAGAAAAAAATGGGGCAGAGAAATATCGGTCCTAATGATTTCTTGTGCGGGGCAGGGCTTTTTCTTTTTTATTGATTAGAAAGAAATTAATTCACGGGGGCAACCCTCGTGTTCTCTCTCCCTCTCTCTCTCTATCTCTATCTCCCTCTCTCTCCTATCCTCCCTTGCTCCTTTGCTCCGTGGGCGAATAGCGTTGTGTCTTTCGCCTACTCTGCATGTTGTATTATCGCGGGAATGTTTGATTTGGAATATGGGCTCGCTCTGTATTATGCATGCGCGAGGCATGTGCAGCTCTGCGCTGTAACACTGTCTCTCCCGTGAATGCCTTGCACATATATTTGTCCTATAAAAAGCGACGCGTGTGATTGTTGTCATTGTTACTGAAGGAAATGTTATTTTTGTTTGCGTGTCGACTACATTTGAATCCGGGTACATATTAATTTCACCATTCTAGCTACTACTGAGATTGATGCTGTTGAATATCAGACAACTGGAACGATTTAGACTATTTACCGTGATTGCTGTTTCGTTGACTCCTCGGTCGATGTCCTCTTTGTTGTTTGATTCATAATTGTGGAGGGCCATGTTTGATTTGAGGGAACATCCTCTTTACGCACAAGTGGGCGTACAGGCCTGCGTTTACAGGCTGCCTGTCTCTTTATTTCTGCATAATGACACAACACAGCTGCCTGCAGTGCATTCACTTGTAAGGTGAGATTTTTAATCAATGTGGTCGATTATGTGTTGTTCGGTATCCCGATTCCCGCAGATAGCACAATAGCACGTCCACTACACCGTAGGAGTTAGCTTGGCGAGGGTCTGATACGCCGCCGAAGGGAAATCGATGGACAGACTGAGTTAATTATGAGAAAATCAATTAAGAGGAGGGGATCTGGGCTTTATAAGGCCGAGCAGTGAGCTTGCAACGGCAGAGGAGTGGAGGAGAGCGGGCAGTGGACACTCCCGACCGGGGTTTTCCCTCCAGCCGCTCCGCTCCTCTCCTGCTGTCCGCTGGCTGCCTTCATGGTACCGGCTGCAGCGAAATGCTCTTGCAGGGGCATCGACTCACCAAACGGGTATGGGATGCCAAAGCCCCTGCACCTAATATCATTGCCAACAAAACTTGGTGAAAACCCCCCACTTATATTGACTACATTTCTGGGAGCAAGATATTAATATTTGATCAATGTGATAAATTACTAGACGCAGTCCACAAAACTATCCTGCACAGACGCACATGTCCAGGATGCCCCCTGGGGTGGTTTTGTTTTAGATTTGGCTCCCAAATACATTTCTGGCGATTTCTGCTTGACCTTTGCTCTCTATAATAATGAATAAATAAAGGCTAAAGTATGGCGAGTACCACACCATACCCAACTGATGCATGTCATCTCGATCTTCCATCGAGATGTTCAACGGTGACATTAGTGAGTCCTCTAATAATAGAAAGTGTGTGTAGAGTGTGTAGAGTATCCTATGGTTGCAGCCTGGCTTTTTTTGGGGCAGGATTGTTCTGCCGTTACCACACTGATAGGCCTACGTGTCTTGAAAGTGTTTGTAATTAGAAATTGCTAGAAATTGCCCATTAACATTCTGCTAGGCTAGCGCGCGCGCGCGTGTGTGTGTGTGTGTGTGTGTGTATAGCCTCCTGGTTATGTTCTGCGCGGTTCATTTGCTTGAGGAAGTTTTATAAAACACACATAATACAATTTTAAGTCTTCACTCTTCAATCAGAGCTACAGACCTACAGAATATATCCCAGATACGCCTCAAGCCCCCATGAGACCGAGACACGTTTTGGTCCTGAGACAGTAGTGCCCTTGTTCAGACATCCCTTGAAAAAAGGAGATGTTTTTTTTAATTCTCTCATACTGTTGGTTTGTTTATCCTGGCCCGAGTTTTGGCCTTGATTGCAGGAATCAGTGTGATATGATTCAGTAAAGGATGACTGATTGGTCAGCAGTCTACTTTGTTGCATATTCATATCCGCCGTACTCAGAAAGAAATGTAAGTTTGTTCATATTGATGCTCTATTCAGGCGACAGTAGACCTATTTGGAATAATCATAATCCCATGCGCAACTTTTCCTCATGAATTAAAATATTTCTTTCTGTGACATTGCGGTGGGGACGTTGAAAGACATAGGTAGTCTAAATTATAAGGTCATGTGTGTCGTGCCCCAGCAAATAATTGACGTTTGAGTTGCAAACGTCCCTTTTCTAAACTGATAAATTTCAGTTGAATTTCAAAGTCAAAACTCTCTCTCCGTGTGTGTGTGTGCGTGTGCGTGTGTGTGTGTGTTCGAGTGTGTGTGTGTGTGTGTGTGTGTTCAATAGTGTGTGTGTGTGTTCAATATTTGAGATCAAGTGGTCAATTTAATTTGTCATTCAAATATCCTGAATTCGTTATGCATAATTTGATTAAAATATATCTAAAAAATAAAAGGCCTGAAATGAAAACCAGAGGACACTGTTTGAGGTGAACCGTAGCTATGACGACATGTTGGCATATTTAAAACCGAAACCCCTCCGTTACCGGCTGCTTGTTATAAACATCCATGGCCGGACTCAAAGTTACAGATCATGTGGAACATTTGTTCTTAACATTTAGCACCTTTAATGGTCAGCTCGCTCACAGGTGTTAATATTCAGAGAATATAAATATGTAGGCCTAAATATTAATGTTGACGTTTTTGCATATCAACATTTTACATTCTGCCGAGTTTATTCAACGATAGTTTTAAATCTTATAGTTTACAGGGATCTTTTTACTGCAACATCCTCTATATCATTATGCATATTCCTGATTTAAAAATACATACATATTATGTAACAGTTTATTTCTGCAGTATTGATTCGGGATAATTTAGAACATAACAATCTATACACTTTAGTCTATTGGAAATCTCAATATAAATTCAGAACAATATTCTGGAAAAAGCCCTGGCAAGACTCTTAAAACTCTTATTATAATCAGCAATAGCGATCAAAAGAGAAGACCTCTTCCCCTGGACCGGACATGTGTTACATTCTCTTTTATTGGTCTGATCATTTCTGTGTAATAACTATTTGGCAAACCAGACTGTTTTATACCTGAGCAATTGTTCAGATGTTCGCTTGCATGTAAATTGCTTTTATTTTCGACAGTAATAGTTTCATGCTTGCTGGAAGAACGGACAGCAGGATATTAAAAGTATTTCAGGTCCAGACGGTTTATTTAGCTGTTATTAAAAAGAGACACTCATAAAGACGAATGTATATTAGGAAAGTATTAGGTGAGTCAAACCTTGTATTATAGGCTAGGCTATTTGCAAAATGTTAATGTGTGGAAAAGCTTTCTTTCTTTCTTCGTGAAAAATACTTTGTGTATCAAAAGTTTAAAATGTGGAAATGCAGATTTGATCGCTTGACATGGAGAGCTGAGATCATTATAAGTAAACATAAGAATTCAATAAGTCAACCTGTAGTTTCAAAACATCTGTAGGAAGTATTTACAATACTGAAGTAACTGAATTGTGGGAATCAAATCAATAGACACGCTATTGCTTGGCTATTGATGAAATGAGCGGTGCAGTCAAGTCGAAAGAGGAACTCGGGACATTTTCAGTTGGGCGAGACTGTAAAAAATAGTCTGTAAAAATACAGGCGTTATTATTAAATGTAACTTGTTCTTATATAATTGTCCTTCTAAAGGCAAACCTTGGATTTTCAAGTGCAAGAGTGATTATTAATATTTTGTAGATTATCCAAACAGGATTGCGATGAGTGCTACAATCAATAGCCGACAGCTGAGCTTGGATTCTCTTTTGCAAAATGGCAGTGAAACCCTGTCCTGTACCTTATCAACTTGAAACAGACCACACAGGCGATACTCTCAATTTTCTGGTTTATGTTAAAGTCTACCTGTAGCCTATCCGACAGCTCATTTCATAAACGGTTTATTGGCTCAATGTTGGTGTTATACGAATGAGATCGTTCGTGTCAGGCTTAGAGATAGCTTTCCTATACATTTTGTTACAGGCTATTTCCAATCAGTATCAAGCACCACAGGCCATACAAAATTAATCCATTTTCTGCGCACGACTCCCCTCTCAAATGGTGTGGCAGCTCTCCGCGGCCGGGTGCACAATGCAGTAATGACCCGCAGGTCAAAGGTCGCTCGGCCAGTTCCTCAATTAAGGCGGAAAGATTGCAATTGCACGTTGCACGTTTTCGTGACAAGAAGGGGCCAGCGGTGACTGGTTAGACCACAGTAGCCTATATGCGGAATATTTTAAAATAGGATTTGGTGGTATACTATACTCCACTTTCAATGGACACTTGCCAATATCAAAGTGCGTTGCATATCGTTTGAATTAGTTTATGAGAGTCTATTTATTAAACATTATTTTAAAAAATAAAAAAAATAATTCCATTTTTAAATGATCTATTTTCTTTATTTTTGGAAGATAGGTTGAAGTTGATGTACTTGTGTGAACTAAATGCAGACATATTTTTATGGACATAAGCCAAGTGGTAAATTATGAATCAGAGTAGGGACAATTCCAAAAAGATATTTTAGATCTTATGTGATCAGTTGTTTTTGTATGAAGGTCATTTTGTCCGTCTCTGCTCCTCAGAAGAGCATGTTTTTTCTCTTGAAAACAAATGTGTGGTGTGCGACTGCGGTTATTGAATATAATCAATGGGCAATTCACGATCATCACTGCATCGATTAGCTGATAAATGGTTGTAGGTTTAATCATCTGAAAAGATCCTATTGGCAGTGGCGTTGTCTCTCTTACTGGAGCACTCAGCCCTATACGCCCGCCTCATAGACCAGCACAGACAGGACTTCAATAAGTGACAAGAGAGAAGTGATAAATTGATCAAAAATGACCACAATGAAGCAGGCCTCTTGTGAGGGCACACATATCCATTATGGGAGTGTGTCTGTGGGTGTGTGTGGTTAGAATACATCAAGGCCCCAGGGTCAAAGTTCAGCTTCATCCCAGACTGATGACCCTGCAGACTGACTGACCTCTGGGGTCTAACAGTTGGGGGAGGAGGCTGCATACTGGACAGGACAGGGAGAAGAGAGGAGAGGGGGATGGATGGAATTAGAGGAAAATACATTTAGGAAGGAAGGAAAGGAAGAGTGGAGGAGAACGAAGGTGAAATCGGCATTAGGAGAGAGAGAGAAAGAGAGAAAGAGACGGAGAGGTGGTTACCACAATGGACCTTGAATATGTCTGTGGTTTTTGTTTTGCGGTGGTCTCCCTCTGTTTTGGTGCTTGGCTCCAGTTTGAAGCAGTGAATTAACACCTGACCCTGGTTTCTGACCCTACCCCCTTCCTTCAGCCACCACTACCCCCTCTAGATTAGCAAATATGTACTATCTAGCCTGGACACACACACACACACACACACACACACACACACGACAACACACAGAACCACAATCACACATGTACACACATACATACTTAATGTATAGAGAATAAAAAGAACGATGCGGCGGTCGTACAATGTACACACAACCCTCGTGCACCCCATCGTCTGTCCACCATTCAATTCCCCAGAGTGAAGCCTCAGTGTGTCACTGCTTGTCACCATAACGGTCAGTCTGTAATGACTACCTCCCCCCACACAATGACCAGGGAGGCAGACTCTCCCCCCACACCCTGACCCTCATCCATTTTACCTAGCCCAGCGTCAGCCCTACCTAACATAGTCCATTCAGTGGACACTGTGCTGCGTACCAGTTTACAGTGCCGTGACTGCATGCATGGCAGTGGGAATCGGACCTCTAATGCTAGCCGTGCTGGTGCCCATTGAGCGTTGCAGGACCCGATCCCCTTGACTCTCATCCCATCTCCCCTAGCTTCCTCTGGGCTGTTGTGCTGGATTGATGGCTGCTCTGGACGGCAGGTGAAGGGGTCTAGGCTGGGCTGGTCAGGAGAGGTTGTAGTGTCCGCCCTCGGCCTGTGAGTGTCAGCAGAGAGCAGGCGGTGTGTCTGGCTCGATTAGCTTTCCTACCTATCTTCCCACTGTGTCAGACAGAGGAGGAAGGCAGCAGAGAGGGGGAGAGCAGCGGGAAGTTGCCCAGAGGAGAGGGAGGACAACAGAGGAAGCAGAAAAATACATCTTTTTATCCCTGCTCTCTCCATCAGAAACCCTGTACTGGTCTCTCTCTCTCTCTCTCCCTTTCTCTCCCTTTCTCTCCTGTTCTCTCCTCCTCCATCCCGCCCCCTCTCACTTTGTCCTTCTCTCGCCCAAACCCCTAATCCTCCTTTTCCCCCTATACTCGTTCCTTAATCCTAAATCTCTCCATCCCTCTCTACCAACCCTTTTCCAATTGTTCTCCTTCTTCCTCTCTCTTGCCCTCCTCCTCCTCCCACTCCTCCTTTCTGTCTATCGCATCTGAACATGCCACCTCTCAGCATAACCCTTTTACACACTCTAGATGAGCTCGTGATAGGGATTGTGATTAATATCATATTGCTGCTTAAGAGCCAATCATGCCCTAAAATTGTATCCATTTTTTGATGTTTTAGTCCTGGCGGCTTTAGAAGTTTGATTTGTTGCAACAGCACGATAGTACAGCTCTTCTCTTTGATCTGTCTTGCATTTTTCTGTTATTTTCTTTATCATCATCCACTCATCCTATTATTGCCGCTGCCCGGTCTGTCTCTCTTTTCGTTAACCTGCCTGATGTCCACTGCAATGCCCCGTACAAATGTTTCCATCACCGTTAATATCAGTATAAATTTGTTAGAGCTTGTTACAGGATCACTTCTCTCCGTTTGTACGGCTACCCTCCGGTTGTAGCGATGCACTTGGCTGTGGATTTTTTTTTTTTTCTGTCCCGTGTGAGCTCAAGCTCACACCAATTTTAGTCGCTGCGGCCATTTTGTTGGATGTGATCAATTTTCTGTGATTTGGCCTCAGTGATTTCCAGTCCATCAGTTGTTGTGTGAGATCTCAGCGGTGTTGCCTACATTTTTGATCTTTCATAGGAAGTAAATATGAAATATCAGGGATGGAGCTTTGATTGTGGATTGATTGTGTGTTGATTTTCCCATTAGCTATTATATAGAAAATTACTATAATTATTATTATTGTTATTAATATAGTGATCTGTTTTTGTAATATGATAAATGATAAACTATTTTGATGATTTCATTATGAGTTCAGTGACAAACTGTATTTTTGCTCACAAGGGAACTACTTTGTTGTTGCGGCTGTTATTTCACCACACCACACAATGTTTCACAAATAGTGTTACCGTGCCAGCTCAGCACTGCTCATATTATTCAGATAACAAGAGTGCCTCTGTCATGTCCTACAAAATAGGATATGTTTTCTTAATCTGTCAATGGCTCTGGCGCTGAAGGACTTCATTTTGGCTGAGCAATGAAAGGCTCAAAAACATCAATATGGCTGAGCAGGATAAGAAGAAAGAGCCATATTCCTAGGCTGTATCGCATCCCCTCCATATCCTCCTATTTGTATGGTGCAGATATTGGGTCTCAAGCGAGAAATCAGGATCCGTTCTCTTAGAATGGCAGCATTCATCTGTCAGAGTGGAATAGGACTGTTATATGGAACCAATGAATCCGGACTGGCCTGGACATCTCTGCAATTCCACTTCTCTCTCTCTCTCTCTCTCTCTCTCTCTCTCTTTCTCTCTCTCTTACTCCCTCTCTGTCCGTCTCTCTCGCTCTCTCCCTCTTAAGTTCCTCTCTCTCCATCTCCATCACAACCACAACAACAATATGGAGGAAGAGGTGTGGATTAGGCCTAAATGTAGAATTATGTTGGCCAAGCCATGACTGTCTCCATCTCATGCTGGGTCCACCATGGAAATACACTCTGAAAAAAAAACAACCAACGACCACAAAATCCACTCCAATTCATACGCCTCTCACTTTCATTCTGCCAGTGTGTTTAACGTGTGAAAAGGGATTGCTGAAAGGATGTCAAGAAGCAAGAAAGAACGCGATAGGGGGAAAGACAGACAGTTATGCTCGCTGCTTTGCCCGGCCTGTCACACCACAATGTGCATGGCTGATAACTGATTCCAAAAACATGCATGGGCTCGGTTTAGCTTTTCAAATAGCTTGTAGGTCTGAATGCGATTTAAAGGATGTTTTTATGCAGCTGCCTGTGGCTGATCAATGCTATTTCTCTCGCTTCGCTGTTAGAATATCACATTGGTATACAGTAGTTCAGCACTGGGAGGAGAGAACATGTTGCATTGTCTATGGATAAGGTTTAGTTTGCAGAGTGTGATGTATATGGATGGGGTTAGGGGCTGCATTGTAGTCAGTAACTGTCAGTGCAGAGAACAGAACAGCCTCAGTACTGCAGACAGTGATTTCACTGATGTACAATCGCTGCTTTTGCCTCCTGCCTTTTTTCCCCCCATTCATCCAATTTTCACCCTTTCATTTTTTACACAAGGGGAAAATGAGGAAGAACAAAACCAACATATGAAAACTAAAACATGACAGAGGGGGGAGGGAAGGGAGGTGGGAGAGGAGGAGGAACAGAGGAAGGAGAGGCAATCTCAGAAAACAAGAGGGCTTTCAAAAGTAAGGGATGAAAGCTAGTCAGGCTGTTATTTTTGAAAAATGATCCTTGTGTAGTGCTCCTCTTAAGAGCCAGGTACATATTATTTTATCTTCCTGAGGAGACTCAGCGAGGAGTTTTGGCTGAGCGCACTGAGTATAGGAAAAACCTCACCAATGGTTTCTTTCAAGTTGGGGAATTTATTGGCCTTTATGTGAAATTATGTCAAATTGCATCTCTTAAATCAGTCGCTAGTTTCTCTGTGAACGCTTGCTCTAATTTAAAAGCTTCATTCAAATTCCAGTTGACGTCCGTTACCACGGTAACAGATAAAAGTAGATGACCACAGTAATTTGACACCAAATTATTTCAAAGACTTCATATGTCAAATTTAGATGGGGCAGAGTGCCATCATGTTGCAAGAATACACCCTCTCAAACACACACACACACACTCTCTCTCCTTAATGGAAGCTGGTGCTGGCTGGCCAGTGGCTGAAACCTGAATTAGAGTGAAGCTGGCATCCATACAGAGTCATTTTGAGTCGCCCCTTTGACCCTTAAAGCCAGGGATCCAGCAGGAGAGATGAGGCACGTGACGTGAAGTCGGACTGGAGGGGAGAGAGACGGAAAAAAAAATCAGAATAGCTCCTGGCCACCTCTCCAATAGAGGACATTGTTGAAGTCTGTCTATTTTTTAATCTGATACACCCAGTTAAGATAAATACAAATGAGATCAAATGAGATCAAATGAGACCAAATGAGACCAAACGAGACCAAATGAGACCAGATGAGACCATATGAGACCATGTAGCTCCGTAGGTGTTTGTAATTTTTAGGCATGATGATTTGTGGGTAAAGAATATTAGTGCTTTTAAACACTAGTTAAACCTTCAAAGAGCCTTGGGAGGTGTGTGTCTGGATCTTGAGGAATTTATCCTGTCCTCTATCTGTCCTCGTCATTGCAACAACACAGATGTTTGTATTGGAATGTGCTTGTGTGTGTGTGTGTGTGTGTGTGTGTGTGTGTGTGTGTGTTCAACACGTGTCTCCCGTATCAATAGGTTAATAGCTGTAGATGTCAGTTTCAGTGACTGGCTGATTAGTTGTGTGTTCACTAATCCACACTGGGGCGGGGAACTATTGGCTTTCCCATTGATTTTAGCGTGGTGAGCAGGCAGAAGATAGAGAGAGCAGAGATCTATTGATTGACCCCAAATTAGCCCCCCACCACCCACCAACTCGTTCTATCATTCCCGCACTCAGTCGCAGCCTCCTCATTGGGTGTCTGGGCTGACAAACATTCGGTCTGATTGGACACTTTCGACAGCGAGCAAAAGGTCTCCTTTTTGATCTTGTTGATTTGGAAGTGTTGGTTGTGATTCGGTTGTCAGTTGATTGGTTGTCTGGCAGGGTTGAGTGCCATCCTGTGTCTGACCGTAGGGAGCAGCTGGTCTGGATGCCTTTGATGAACGTGAACAGCGCCCCGTTCCAGAGGGAGAGTATTACTCGTCTGTTTCTGATCACAAACCATAACTTCATTTGCAACCCTCGGCAATATTTGTTCTGTGAGAGACATGTAGGGGACACGAGGAAAAGCCGGATGTGCCTTGCAGCAAACGTCAGTGATCAACTTTTCCTTTTCCCCTTTGTTGTCCTTCATGACTGTCAGCCCGCTGCATCATATTCTCCTTACCATACCACTCTTTATCTCCATTCCTGTCCCTCGCTCCCTGCCTCCCTCCACCCCTCCCTCCAATCCCTCTTTCCTTCGGTCTAAGCTTTGAGCTTTCCCTCCTGAGCCTTTCCTTCCCATATATCACTCCATCTCATCCCTCCCCGTCTGCTTCTGATATTCCTCTCTAGGCCTTTCCTCCCTCTTTTCCCTCTCTCCCCTCTCCTGTGTCTGTGTAAGCAAGAGAGAGGAGGTTGTTAAACATTTTTCTTCCCTCTTAATTGTTTTGACTGGGCCGATTGGCATCCCGATTAGGCCCATTGATTTCCTGGCGCTAAGTGCATTGATTTTTAAATTTCTTATTGATCCCCGCTCTAAATCTCCTGCACACTCACTCACACACAGTCTCACCGTTCACAGGGGCAGAGATGGAGAAAGGGATAGGGAGGGAAGGAGAGGAGGTGAGAAAGGAAGAGAGAGATGGGTGTTAGGTAAATACACTGACCAGTGACAGTGTAGTGAATTAACAGGAGGAGATAGAGAGGAGGGCAGAGAGGAAGAGGGAGAGCAGGATGTGAGGAGGGAAAACAGAACAGCTTCTCAACACAACCCAGGTAGACTGTCACACATAGACTCCCAATCAAACCATTTATTTGTAGATCAGTAAACCAAATCTATATTGCATTTTTGTCAGCCTGTCATGATGTTTGCTATTTCACCTTTTACATAATTTGTCGGTCTCCACTGCCAACATGCTGTAAACCAAATGGTAATAAAGAATAACTTTGTAACTCTGGAAGGCATCAAGAGGGACCGGTAGCGAGACGCCAGCTAGCTGCACCCCACAAGCACCCGGAGGGGTCGTATTTTACTCTGAAGAATGAGTTGCGTGATGGGTGAACAGAGGGTCATGAGGGATAGACAGTTATTGGAAATGTCAGAGATGGAATAGAGTGTTTTGTCTTTTGCTTGCTAGTGCTCGTGCTCTGTGGAGCCTGCTGGAGACATGTGTGTGTTATTTCTGCCTTATGACTGTGTTAGGCTGTAGAGGCCCGCTGGACTCACAGTCTTACATGCCCACTGGTGTTTCTCTGAAGGTAGTGGACCTAATTGGCTGCATCCAAGTCTGTGTGTATGTGTGCATGTGTGCATGTGTGTATGTGCACGTCTCTGGGCACATATGCACACTTGGTTGTGTGTGTGTACATATGTGCGTGTGTGTGTGTGTGCATGTGAACTAGACAATTGTCCATTTGTGTACACACTTATGTGTGTGTGTGCATGCATGCACTAGTGTGTGTGACCACATGTATGTTTTTGTGTCTGTTTGTGTGTGTGTGTGTGTGACCTTTTCTTGGCTTAAGTGTTGAGGCTCAAATTCAGACATTCAGTTGATAGCATTTTCTTTTTATAGCCTCCGTACTTGGCCAAATTGTGCTAACCTTTTCTAAAGTCATTTACTGCTTTTCTTCCTCAGCATGCAGCTGAGTGCCTTGCAGGACACACAATATATGGACCATATGTAGCATTACTGTGTTGCAATTACAATTTAGTCTCTTGGAAGATCCACTTAAGATAAGTGCTTTCAAATGGCAAGCAGGGAAAAGCAACCATTGTCAGCAACATCAGAAAAACCCTCAATATCATTACCAGTCACAGAGGTGATGTAATGCTACTGCTGCAATGAAATGAGATGTGTGATGTTTTATGGAGTGCTTTTTAATAACGGCATTATTATGATGATGGTGAAGCTGGCAGTGACGACGACAATGTTGATGAGGATCATCACCGCAATGTGGAGGCTGCTGCTGTTCTGCTGCTGCTGCTGCTGATGGCGATGACAGAAAATATTGATTTGCTAGAGCTTTAAAAGTTAAATTTTGAAAACACATTTTATTTAACATTTTCTAGGCAGTTTGCTGTTCATATGATTTCATAGTGGGATGTGTGTTGGATGGACAATGAGAGATAAAGTGTTTAAAATGCATACGCTGTGGCAAGCTGCTGTTTGCTTTGTAGTGATGGGGTCTATGTTTGCTCTGGTGATAGGGATGGCCTTACAGCACACACACTCTCTCTCACACACACACACGCACACATTCACGCACATGCACCCACACATACACATAGACAAAATCAAAATCATACAGATGATTGAAGAATAGGTGTGTACGGACACATTTACATGCAAACACACACACACACACATACGTCTTCACTGACGAAGAGGCTGAAACTGCCTGGTGGTCCCTCTTAGTGAGCGCTCTTTCAGATGAGAACCAGGAACCTGCAGACTCAGCACGCGCTCACACACACACACACACACACACACACACAACCTCACGAGACACACGGACACCTCCCTTGTTTCTCTCTCACACACACCCACATGCATCTATGATCAAGGTACACACATAAACAGCACTCGCACTCACACACTCTCCCTGGACTCACACACTCACAGACACATACTTCATCCAATACACACTCAAACATAACCTTGACCTATACTCCTAGCCTGCCATCTCATACATACTTCATCCATTCACTCAGAGCTGTCACGCCAACTGAGATGCTCTTTTGTGCACGTATTGATTACACACATATTGACCAATATAATTGCATATCAATATAAATATGAAGAGTTTTGCTAAAAAATGACAGGTGCCATTTGAAAAAAAGTTATTCCTACCTTTACAAAATCAATAAAAGCAAGATATTTTTACAAGATATATCTGTATGTGCTTGAATTATAGTCAATTATGGATAGTAGATAACAAAATAAGAACACTTTAAAAAACTGGATTCTCTTTATTTTGTGCCTATTAAATCTTGAACTCCAGAAAATATATATTTTTTTCAAAATGGATGCGTGCTCTTTGTATTCAGCTAATTGTAAATATATAGAATTGGAGCAGACGCAGGCCTGCTCGGTGATGAGTTTCACTGAGACAAATTCAAAATAAATCTCTCGCCATGGACTCTAGTGTGTGTCGCACTCTGATAATTTCCACAATATCTTCTGCAACCCCCGGGGGCAGATTTTTTTTTCTATTTCCCTCTTCATTCTCTCCTGTTTGTTTCTATCCCCGTAAAACGCTGGTTGCTTTGCTGAACTACTGCAGTGCTTTATCTGCCCTGTTCTCCTCCCTTTAGTCCCTCTCTCCCTCTTTTTCCTCCCCTCTCTCTCTCTCTCTCGCTCTCCTGGATGGGTTGGATGTGTGCCCCCCCCTCACACCAATTTGTTGTTGTTGGAGGTGGTGGGGGTAAGGAGGGTGGCGGTGGAGGGTGGGGGGGGGGGGGGGTTGCAGAAGCAGCCGGGACCCAATGACGTGGGTGCGACATGTAACCGTGGCGCAAGAGAGGAAATCAATACATGAAAGGATGAGGAGCACTGGGGTGGATTACCGTCTGGGGCCCTGGCTACTGGAGGAACGGGGGATGGAGTTGGGGTGGGGGGGGGCGTAGATGAGGCCTGAGGGGGTTGGAGTGTGGGGTGAGGTGGGGTGTGTGTGTGGTGGGGGGGGGGCTCATGGAGGGCGAGAGGCCAGATTGTCCAGTCCCCTCTCTCCCACTTCCCCTCCCCTGACCAAGCGCTGTTTGAATCTTGACCCCTCCCATCAGCCTCCCTTGGCTTCTAAATACTGTTCAGCGCCGGTAGACTACCATAGGTGAACCGCTGGCTCTACACACACACACACACACACACACACACACACACACACACACACACACACACACAGAGGTGCAGTGGACTCTATAATGCTGAGTGAATACATAGCTGGCTCATCGTCCACGGGTATGGCCGCTGCTAACATTGCTGATAACCCTTCCGCTATCTGTGTGGGGAATAATCGCCTGATATTACCAGTGTAAATTAAAGAGCCCCAGAGAGAGACTGTGTATATCTGTGTGTGTGTGTGTGTGTGGGTGATGTGTGTGAGTGTGTCTATGTGTGTGTGTGCAGTGAGTTGGCCAGCATGTGAGTCTTCAGTAGGGTGCGTCCCCAACACTGCCACAATCCAGATAATAAATATCTATAATAATATCATTATTATTGGGCCAATCTCCTCCAATAACCGAGTCGCTGTGAAAGATGGCACGGGGGACGTTGCGGGATATTGGCAATATATCAGCATTGATTATTGAGAGTGCTGACAGAGGGAGGGAGGCAAAGTTAATAAAAAACAATAAAAAGACACGGACTACAGCAAGAACGAGGGCTTTAGATGGATCGGCCGCTGATACGTCACGGGAGAACGAGAGCAGGGAGGGTGGAGGGAGTGACAGGGAGGAGATAGCGGCGTATCGCCCGTCATGATGTGTGTCTGTGTGTGTTTTCTGTCTGTCTGTCTGTCTGTCTTGCCTGTATTGTCTGTCTGTCTGTCTCTGTTTGTGTGTGTGTGTGTGTGTGTCGTCTGACGGTCTGTTTTGTCGCTCTCTGGGTGTTTGTGTGAGTTTTTGTGTGTGTTTCTATGCACATTAAGGCTCATCTACACTGTGGCACACATGTACATCCCCACCACACACACACACACACACACACACACACACACACACACCACTTTTTCTTTTTCCTGTGTGTGTGTGTGTGTGTGTCCTCGGATTGATTGAATGTTGGTTGGATCTGAACTCATAGATCCAAAGCCTGCACAACCATACGCCTTCACACACATTCGCACTCGCGCACACACACACACACACACACACACACACACACACACAAACCAACAAACAAACCTCATAAAAGCCCATGCATCATATCCATATTATCTTGACAAATCTATACATCATGTCAGGGCATGGATTTATGTGAATATTACATCTTGCTGTGTGTTATTGGTGTATGTGTGTAGAGAGGATATGAGAAGCCTGGTTTGGTGCCTTTTGGTGGCTTCAGACGGGACGGGGTGACACTGAGGGAGCGTTGTCCATTCTAATAGGGCCTTGTTAGGCCGCTGACGGAGCCAGCAACACCACTGTTGGCTGCTATTGATTCCCGACCGACGGCATTATTGATGAGCGAGAATTTAATTCAACCAGCTCGTTTGTCAACATGACATCACCATTTAACTACAGCCATGACATGGGCGCGGAACACACGTGGGCAGGCACATGGACGAGCGCACGCACACACACACACACACACACACACACACACACACAGCTAGAGAGATGCACGCGTTCAAACAACACACACAGACGCGCTTGCATGAGCTGGCACACACGTACAGTAACACACACATTTTTAAAGGACACATTCGCACACGTGTACATTCATACAGCCTTAAGAGGTACACAAGGTTGAAGGCAAAATAAGAATTTCTCAGGGTTTTTCTACATCACTTAAAATAAAAACACTTATTTTGCAATATCCAAACATTGCATTTTCACTCAATCAAATCCTTGAAAATGGATAACGGGCAATTACCAAGAGTGCAATTTACTGTATGACTAATGCATGACCCATGTATGACTAATACATTGCCCAAGGATACTACTGGCTCTCTGAGATTGGATAAATATTTCATGCCATATCCTGACCTACAGCAGATGACATGGGAAACGTATTCTGGCTCCATTCTGCATCGTACAATTACCAGTGAGGAATGGAGCAAATTGATTTCTATGAATACGTTTGTTTGTATTGTGTAGATGACTAAACCACTTAACCAAACCAGCTGTAAATAAGGATGTAAAATGCTTGCTAACATCAAAGGCAACAAAAGTGTACATGTTATTAAAAGGCACCCTGTGTGTTTCTACCAGAAATGTTCTGAGCAGTCTGAAGATGCAGTAGATTCAAAGCATTAGAATGAACAGTGTGTGTCTTTTCTCTGGAAATGTAGTTTAGAGCCTCTTTCACACATGCAGTGAAATACTGAATTTATCTAGACATTACTCGGAGGGGTTGTATGTGTGAACGCAAATGTCCAAATCAGTTGGTCTGGAAATTAAACAGACTTTACCCACCCAGCACCCTAGTCTAAAATCTGTACTGCGGATACGTCTAACTACATTTAGTATTGACATCAACGCAAAAACGTCCACTGAGAGTGAGTCGGTCACTTCGTCCACCATCTTCGTGCTGTAACAAAACAAAACACTGCGATTTCCGAGCGTACTTTTTGCGTCATGTCCTGTCTCCCGCACGCTCTACCCAGGCCCCGCCCCTTGCCTGAACTAGCCGGAGTATTTTCTGTTGTTGTGAACGCATCCGAAACGGACGTTCTCCGGTGGTGTGCTGCATGTGTGGAAGGGTGACTCTGGTTAAAGTGCGGACCTGATTCTCTGGAGAATATCTGAGGTGTATATCTGAAAGAGGCTTACTTATGTGATAATTACTGAAAGACAATTGTCAGCAGAGAAGAAATATACTTATGTTCGTAATAGTTACCACTATATCAACTATACAAAGGAAATTACAGAAAAAGGTGGTGTCATTCCTAATTTAATATTTTACAGTCACTGCATAGTATAAAAATCTGGTGTAGGAATTATAAAGAAAGAATTGGTAATACATATATTTACAAATAGATAATGGTAAAATTGTATATTTGCTATCAAGAACAAATTCATCAGCAGTACCCATTGTTGTGATTTTGATCATTGTTTCTAAATATTGCAGTAAAGAAATATTGAATGTTACTTACAACAATTGAAAACGATATTACTTGAAATTTCAATGTGAGTGGTCAGTGTCAGAGATGCAGTAGTGTATTACCTCAATTAAACGTGATAGTCACTCTGTTAGATTTCACTCAAGCTATCAATGATATTGTATGATTGTATTATAGAGGCAATTTACAGATTTAGAGAGGCCACTCATATTGCAATATCATTTTGACATTTCTGTGATGAGAAAAAGGATCCATTGTATATCAAAAATATAATAATCAGCCTTAGTCCCTGAACATCATTGCTCGTATCCATCCAATATTACATCCATTACAGTATTTCTCCATCTAAAAAACTAGAGGCTGAGAGAGAATATTGGGAGAGCGTTTTTCAATACAACAGCCTAGAAAACAATGGAGCTGGCTGTACATCTCTGTATGGATTGGGAGGCTTGATAGGGAGGGAGGTGGGCAATCAGGGCCATGTGGGCCCCCGATGAGAGCAGTCCAGCAGGGGTTATTGGAGCGGCCCCCCAGGGGAGCTCTCTCTCTGGGACCCGTGGGTCTCACCAGGTCCCTGGGGAGTGAAGCCGTCGAGCTGGCTCCCTGCAGGGGCCCTATAGGCACCAAGCCAGAAACACACTGAGGGGCAGTGCCGCTGAAATCAGACCCAGACAGACAACAGTCAGACAAACAGACAGAATCACAGAAAGACGAGGCAGATTTGTGTGTGTGTGTGTGTGTGTGTGTGTGTGTGTGTGTGTGTGTGTGGTTGTGAAATGGCTATTGTAAACCTGTGTGGAATATGATGGAAGAAAATATATCTTAATTGGGCGAAAATCAAAATTCAGTGCATGCCCACATTTGTGTGAGACAAAGGGAGAGAGAGAGAGAGAACAACAAAGTTTGTTTCTATATTTTCAAAGTTTTCAGGCCCACGTCTAAAAGACACCGGTGCATCTGCTGCATGTTTGTGGATGGCGGGTCAAGATCATGCGTGGCTCTGTGAATATGGTGCAATTTGCCGGCACCTATAGCTGATGTTCGTTTTGCGGGGTACGTGTCATATGGAGGAAAAAGAAGAGTTGGTCGGAAGAGTGCGTGGAGGACGACGGGGTGGATGCTGTAGGTATTAGTCCCCCCGCCCTCTCCCCTCCTCCTCCTCCTCACCTCACCATCCTCCTCCACCCTCCAACACCATCTTATTTTCCCCTCCTTCAATCTCACACACCCTCCCTCCATCCCTCTCTTCCACAGACGCGCACAACCACACTACATTCTACAAGAAATAATTGCTTTTGTCTGGAAGGAGTGTAGGGAGGAGGGAAAGGGGGCGCGCATGGCTCCCTCTGTGGAGAGAAGGGGGTCTGTGAAGGACAACTAGTCGCTTCTCCTCTGCTCTCTCCTCCCATCCCCTCCTTCTCTCTCCTCCCCTCCTGCCTCCCCCCTCATTCTCTCTCCTCTTCCTCCTCCTCTCTCCTCCCTTCCCCTCCTTCTCTCCCCTGTCTCCTCTTCTCCTCTCCTCTCTCATCCCCTCCTTCTCTCTCCTCTTCTCCCTTCCCCTCCTTCTCTCCCCTCTCCCTTCCCTCCTATTCCTTCTTCTCTCTCCTCTGCTCCTCTCTTCTCCCTCCCTTCCCCTCCTCTCTTTGGACTTGTGGATGTCATCTGTCATATGTGAAGCGGAGGGAGAAGGACAATAAAACCTGGCTGTACCATTGTACTGTCTTGGTCTTGTAAAAGGGATGAAACATTTTTTCATAATTAAGAATATTAGAGTTTATTGCAGAGAATTATAAAGGCAAACACGTTTTGGACAATGTCAGGCTATTGATGAAGGAGAAAATAACAAGCCTGGTGTTATTCAATAGGATTAGGAATTAAATTAATTATGAGATTATCTCTTTTGCGCAGTTTCCATAATAAGAGTCCTAATCGGCATTAACTGACTAGGTCATAAACAGTCATGCGGGATGGGGGGTTTAGGCCCTACAGGAGCACGGGCTGGCTCAGTCCTATTGATTTGCCCGTATTGACTGCGATGTTTAAGGTATAGATTTTTCTATTTAAAAATCTATATCGACAATAATCTGGTGTGTAAGCGTCCGGCGTTGACTGATGCTGCCCTGTAATTGACAGCGTGTAACATATCGGTGGAGAGAGGGCAGAAGGCGAGGCATGCAGGGAGGCCGGCATGCATGGCTGGGATGGTGGAGAGAAGAGGGGGAGAGAGGGAGAGAGAGAGAGACAGAGAGACTGGGATGGAGAGAAGAGGACCTGGGACCAGGAGGGAGGAGGGGGGGGGGGGTGGGGGTGTTGAGGCCAAACCGGTGATGCGCACCCCCTGTCATGAAGGACCTTATCTACTGAACACCTTGGCACGGCTCCCTCACCTTATGGCGCACCCTCTCTGGCATGAAGAGTGGTCATATTTTTTTTAATTTGTGAATTAGACGAACTTGTTTTTGTTTTCACGCAATTAAAGATTGCGTGGATCGCCTGTGCAATTGGTGCATAATACTTACGAGTGTGATTGATTGATTCATTTATAATCAATATCGCTCCGACTTCTCATAGATATTCCTCAACCACCCTAATGTGGTACGTGGAGTGTATATTATGAGTTTGTGATGTTATGGGCAAGCTCAGTTAATTCATACACATGGTAAATCAATGGTCGGTCCTTCCATCTCTGAGGTTGAATAATCCTACATTATAGCCTCATCCGCTCAGAAGGCATATTAAAAATTATAGTCAAGAGATAACTTGTCTGCAAGCTGGATCCTCGGTATTAGCGTTAAGTGCCATTGGTATCCATGGATTCTCTTATCTTGTCTCTCTTCCTTCCCAAGCAGTCCAGCAGTAATGCACTGATCACCATTGGCATCATTATAGCCGGTATTATTAAGAGGGGAAAAAAATCCAGAAATCAATACAGGATACCTTTTGCAGCGGTAGTGAAAACGAGGGAGATGGGGGTGGGTGGGAGCAAGGATGGAGGGAGGGATGGAGGGATGGAGGGAGGTGTGGGGGTGGGGTGGTGATGTGTGAGTAGTAGCGGGTCCTCTCTCGCCTCAATGTTGCGGCCAGCATAGTGGCAGATCGCTACAATCCTGGAGGGAGTCGGGTCGAATGAGCTATTGGGGTTCCCAAATAACGGGGACAAACAGACAGACAAAAAGACACACAGACGGATGGACGGAAAGATAGGCAAGTGTTCCGATAAAACGTGAGAGCATAACCGGATTATACGCTTTCTTTTTTGTGTTCTTGTTTTTTTTATTTATTTATTTGCTTCATTTATTTATTTATTTATTTATCGATTGATTGCGTTTTAATTACTGCCTTGTGACAGTGCGCGAGGGAGGCGGAGCGTCAGGGCCAAGCGCGCACGTTGTGTAGCCTTTCCACTTGTTTATTTATTTGTTGATTAGCTTTAATGAAGCTGTTTTAAATGTGTTTGCAACGCGATCCGCTGCTTTGTGC
The DNA here is from genome assembly GCA_034670405.1 of Hoplostethus atlanticus. NCBI lineage: Eukaryota > Metazoa > Chordata > Actinopteri > Trachichthyiformes > Trachichthyidae > Hoplostethus > Hoplostethus atlanticus. The sequence goes on along the minus strand of JAXDDX010000016.1, from coordinate 268,019 downwards.
GAGCGGATGAATGTCTATGTAGCCTTCATGCAAAGGACAGAGAGGGAATGCGTGCAGCTAGAGACCAAATACAATAGATCAAACCAAATACAACAGAAATCCAAATAAGACTTTAGAACTACTGGCCTTTTACACTTGTTCGCCAGCCAGCGCGATTTTGCCTGTTTGTATGTATCATCATTTATTGTGATAGTTTGATTTGCAAGCGAATACCAAAGCTAACCCCCCCGGCCAGTGATGCTACAGGAGACGGCTAGCGACTGTTCTCATGCCTTTCACATCTAAGGAAACATTGGTGAGGAGTGAGAGGATAAAATAAAGGCGCAGGCCTCTATGTTTACTCAAGGAGAACGCTTTAACAGTACAAAGGTAAAAGAGAGACGCAAAAGCAGGTGCATCAACAACAGGCTGGTGACACATAACCTTTTATTATAAAGCTACTACAATAGGCCTATAATTGTAAGACAACTTTTCATACAGCCTTTCTATCCGCCTGTGTGTCAGTCTGGACTGTGGCGAACGTAACTGCTGCACTCAAGGGACCATGGTACATATGTTCTATGCATATTTACACCAAAAGTAACGCCGACCGCAAGTCGACATCCAGACATGTAAATAAAAGTGTGCAGCCAGCGTAACCTACATGTGTACACATCTAACGACGAATGTTGTGAGCTCTCCATACCAAATATATACCAAAAGCTGTCTACCTGAAAAACGGGCGAAGATACAGAAGAGGACAGATCTTATTACGGCACTTCTGTCAAATTATTTGCAACAAAACAAGAAGCCGGAGGAAGATCATGTTTGTTCCCTTGCCGGTGCCGTTCGTGTTTCAGAGAACTGCCCCTGACCTCAACGCCTGGCGTCTCAAGTCCCCTCTGGCTCTCCGCTCCAACTCCGGTAAGACATTCTCTATTCCCCCCTGCTACACCTCCTCCATGTCGGTCAGACTCGGCCATGCAGACCCGCCCCACCTTGCTCGGTGCCGATGCACTTGCAGCGGGGAGTGCTGTTCGTGGCACACACCCACCTAGACACACACACACTCCGACTCCTTTTGAAGGCTTAAACTGAGTCCTTTTACGCTTGCGGGCGGCTGTTTAAATAAAAGTAGCTTTCCCGAGCGCACCGGAGTCTCCAGACTGATTGAAAATTAATTGCGTATAAAATGTCCATTTGATCTCCGTTCTGTGGAAAGATGCGCCACGGTTCCGCTCGTGCGTTGGTTAATTTCCACCCGCCTACATGTTCCTTTCTCCGTGTATTTCTCTCTCCTCTCCTCCGTCCCCATCCTTCCCCTCTTCTCCACTCCCTGCGCCTGAGCCTCAGCCTCCGTCTCTCCCCAACTAGACTCTCGGCAGGCAGGGAATATTCATGCCAACTTATCGATCCTGCGGAGATCGATTCCTGGGCCGGTGGAAGCAGGGAGAGGGGGCGATAGAAGGAGTGAGTGGGTGCACGGAACAGGACGAGGTGTACGAGAAGAGAGAGAAAACACTGTTACCCTTTCGTTTTATTTCGTATTGTTTTGTGAATGTGCTTTATTCGTGTAGATGTGTTAGTGACCGGGCACGGTGCTCGCCGAACCCGTCCGCTGGCCTGATGTGGTGTTGCAGGCTTTTGCTCTGACTCGTGTGCCGGTTGAGGCTTTCATCTTGGTAAACATCGCTGAAAACGGACTTGAAGTGTCTACGTTTCTCCGTCCCGTCGCTCGCCTGCTGCATGGTTAACCTGCAAGCGGGGAGGCAGAGGGAGTGTGGAGTCGGGGAGGGGGAGGGAGACGGTCTGGGGCCGGGGCCCCGTCTGCGGTTCATCCGCGCTGAAGCGGAATAAAAGGACGCATGGTGGGAGCAGCCAGGCCGGCTTCCGTGTGTCACTGACTGTCGGTGTGTCACCACGCTGGCTCCGTCCAGCTCCGACTGCTTCTCAGACATGCAACAGCTGTTCAACCATTTCTTCCCCCTATGCCTTTCTTTTGAGAGGGACGGATGCCTTGGCTACTCTGCTGGTGTATGTGCACATTGAATGATTGCAGGGGAGGGGGGCGGGGTAATGGAAAATAGCATACGATGGGCTGTTATCTTCCGATGCCTATCTGTATTAAACTCATTCAGTAGTGCATACAAAACTTGCGTATCAGCGCAATAGTGCGTAAATGTGGCTCTGTGCGCGCCTTGGCCAGTGGCTCGGCTCTTAAAGGGCCAGGCACCCTTCTAGTGCATATAGTACCCCTCTCTCCAAACCTCTCATTTCCAGATCAGTTCAAGCCCATTTGATTTCAGAGATGCCAGGCGTCACCCTTACTCCACACACTCTGTCACCAGTACACACACCGTGTGACAGTGAGGGGATAGGTGATAGAGGGAAAGAGAGTGTAGAGGGATGAGAGGGACCTGTTACCCGGCATATCTCTAGAGATATACACACAGAAGAGAGGAGACAGGGAGGAGGGTGGTTGGAGGGAGGGCAAGGCGAAGGAGCAGGGACCAGGGGGGGGAGGAGTTTTTGCGCTCCGCATGTTGAAAAATGGCGAATGTCAGAATGAGATAAAAAAAAATGTGGAAAGAGAGAGCAGGAGAGAGAGAGAAGCGGGTGAAAGTAAGAGTAGATGACAGAGTGAAAAACGAGGCGGGAGAGGAAAACCCAGTTTGAGCTTGAGAGGTGAGAGTAAACCGTGGATGAGCCATTATGTTGCAGTGTCCCGGGCCAGGCCAGCATCTGAATAAGCAGGCAAACTGATGGGATGTGTACACAGGCTGCAGGAGTCCTTAGATGGTGGGATAACAGTGATTCACAGTGCTATGGTGATTTTATTCCCTCTTGATAACGCAGTACATGGCGCTGTCCTTTTCAAACTTGGAGGGTTTGTCGCCATAAGGGTGCCGGCCGAGTCGAGTCAAAACCTCAGGACTGAAACAGAATTCTGATTGATTGTGCCGTAGAGCGGTGCAAGGGTAAGGAATCCAGGACAGCGCAACATTTCACTTTCAGAAATATTGAGATAGAGTTGAGAAAC
>JAXDDX010000016.1:240000-260000 GCA_034670405.1 Hoplostethus atlanticus | reverse complement strand
GACCTCTCTCTCCCCTTTCTTTTGATTCTCCCATGTTCTGTCCATTTTGTAGCACATGTCCCTCGCCCTCCCTCTTCTTTCATCCTCTTTCGTTCCCCCTTTTTTCAGCCTGGTTAAGTCGCCATGGCTGTTGGCCTCATATGTCCTCTCTCTCTCTCTCCCTCTCCCTCTCTCTCTCTCTATATATCTCTTTCTACCTCTCTCGCCCCATCATCGGCAGCAGCAGCCTGGTTGCCAAAGTGTCTGTAGGACACATTAAGGCCCATAAAAGCCTGGTCCACGGTCGCACTCTTAACCACCAGTCAGAGGTAGTGTACAAAAGTGTCTTTAAATGAGTCTGTGATTACCCTGGAACATGGAGGGATACTGAAGTGGCCAAGAGAGTGTGAGACAAGGACAGACCGATAGAAAGAGAAAATAAGAACGGCTCTTAAGATTAAAAAAAAAAGTATGTTTCTGTCAGAAGTAGAATAACCAGACAAAAAGACACCTGATTGGAACACACAACAAAAATTGGACCCGAAAAATCCCTCCCCCCTCATCAAAACAAACCCGCTCGCCCCTCCCCTCCCTGTTACCCCTCTTGCTAATTGGCCACATGCTGCCTTGAGTGACAAGTGTAATCATCAGTCAAATTATGATGGAGGGAGAGGGTGGAGGCCAGGGGAGTCAGAGGGGAGAGGAACAACAGAGGGAGGGAGAGACGGAGGAGACTGAAAGGAAGTGCTTTGATCAGAGGGAGAGAGGAGGTGAACAGGCAAACAGACAGAGCTACATGGAAACCTGCTGTCCACACACCTGCTGCTTCATAGACGGGCAACATTAGCACCCTTAGACCTCAGTGGTGCTATAGAGCGACACAGACTTTACATTAGCCCCCTGTAATCACAGCTAATGGAAAGAAAGCATGTGCTGATTGTCAGTACAATGGAAATAGCATTGAATTTGGACTAGTGCCTTTTGTCTCCGCTTTTCATTTCAACCTAAGTGACAACAAGCTGTCTCCACTGTCATTATAATCACAACACAGACTAGAACAATAACGCTCTACGGGGTGTGGTAGCGCAGCGCTGCTTTTCTTTGATTCTCCCTCGGTCGCGCCGTCTGTGTTATATTCGGATGTAGTTTGTCAGCGAGAGCAGATGTTAGCTCTCCGGCTAACGACAGTACGTACAGTAATTAGGAGTGCTGATGAAGCGGCCCTGATTCTCCGGCTGTGGCAGCCCGCTCATTAGCGGCTAGCTAGCTAGCGCTGCAGCAGGCGCTCCAGTCACATCCTATTAGGCGGCTCAATGTGCACTCTGAATTAGGAGCGGGAGATTAAGTGGAGATGAAAACTGTCTGCTTACACACATGCACACACATACGTCTAAATACAGACTCTCAGGATGAAGGCCGACGTGCAAACACTCACTTTTATAATGAGGCTAGTTTGGAAAAAAATCCTCCTTCGGCACTAACTTTAAAATAAAAAACAAACAAACTCCATCTGCGCATGTGTTGCACAGAGCATCTGTCAAACCTGCAACACACGTCAAGTATGTCAAGTGAAGTAAACCTTTTAACAAAACAGACAAAAGGCCAAAGTGCTTGTCAGAGCAAAGGACAAGTACAGGAAAATACATCACAAATCTGAAGATATAATGCAAGTGTGTGTGTGTGTGTGTGTGTGTGTGTGTGTGTGTGTGTGTGTGAATCTCCCAATGTAAACCCGGGTCCAATCCAGACTTTTCCCATGCTATCTTCTCACCATGTCAACATAAAACAAACAACGGTGAGCTTTTTATTGTGATTAAAAAACATACAAAAAAACACCCTTGAAAATACCCAGAACCCCTTTCTCTCTCCGTTCAACAACCTTGGGACTCGTCGATACTCTCTACATGTTCCTCTCTGCTCTCTCTCCTCCCTCGTCGTCTTTTGTGTGATGGAGTGATTATTGAGGAGATGGCTCCTGTGTTTAGCGCTAGTTGATGAAGTCTGCCTTTGTCTGTCTGCGCTGCCCTGTCGCAACCGGGACACCGCTTATAGCAAAATCAATACACAGAGTAGAAGAGAGAGAGAGAGAGAGAGAGCGAGGCCGGGGCGAGGGAGGTAGAAAAAAAGAAGGGAGGGAGTGTTAAAAGGTGGATAGATGCAATGAGACAGAGGGAGAGATGGGAGGAGATTTAAATACTTGACTGCTGAAATTTAATGCTGGTGATTGGCTACTGTCAGCATTGGTGTGTGTGTGTGTGTGTGTGTGTGTGTGTATGTGTGTGTGTGTGTGTGTGTGTGTGTGTGTAAATCAGTGCGTTTGTATGTATATGTTTGCCTTGCCTATACGTGGCCTTGACCGAGGGGTTTTTGTATCACTTGTGGTGTGTATACGTGTGTGTGTGTGTGTGTGTGTGTGTGTGTGTGTGTGTACACCAGTAGGGCAGGACAGCGCTATCTGTGTGTGACAATCGGCCGTGTGTATGTATGAGCTCGCCTTGTCTCCTTCCACTCCCCAGAGTGAAGAGGAGCGCAACAGAGAGGAGAGGAGGAGAAGGAAGGAGGGAGGGAGGGAGCGATGAAGAAGGGAAGGAGGGATGGAGAGAAGGCAAGGTGTGTGTGAGGGGGAGGCGGGGGGTGGGGGGGGGGGGGTTAGTGGGGGGGCGGAGGGGCAGTTGTGTGAGAGAGACACAGCTGGGAAATGAGAAATGCAACCCCCTCCCCACACCACTACCACCTTACACTCACACATACGGCACACACACACACACACACACACACATGCCCGATCCCCATCTCTTTATCCTCCCCTCAGGAAAGAAGAGGTGGGGGGGAGGGAGAGGCAGGGGGATAGGAAGAGATGGAGAAGGGGACAGATAGGGGCATTAAAATTCATGGCTTTTTTTATTTTCCCTGCTGAAAATCAATAGTGTTTACTATGAATGAGTGGAACAGTGGACAACAGTGGTGCCGGGGGGAGACGGAGACAGAGGGAGAGAGAGGAGAAGGAGCAAGAGCAGGAGCAGGAGGAGGAGGAGGAGGAAGAGGAGGAGGAAAAGAGAGCGGGGAGGGGGGGGTTGGTAGAGAGGACGAGGGGTGACTTTATTACTATAGGCAGAAGCAGAAGAGGCCAAGGTTAAAGACCAACAGGCAGAGAGAGAGAGAGAGAGAGAGAGAGAGAGAGAGAGAGAGAGAGAGAGAGAGATGTGCTGTCTTCTATAATAAACACACCCGGTAGAGGCTCGTTTACTGTATCATAATGTGAAGGCAATCACACCATTAATACCTAACTAGCTTCACTCTTAACAACTCCTCCTTTCATCACCCCAATAACAGACATCCTCCTTTATCCTCACTCCCATGGACTTCAAATACTGTGTGTGTGTGTCTGTGTGTGTGTGTGTGTATGTGTGTGTGTGTGTTAATTGGCAGCCCACAAACACGGCTGATATGTTATCTGACAAACAAGCACACACACACACACACACACTCCAGACCAGTTCACAGTGAGTTGCTCAGCGACCCTGACCCCGTTCCCTGCTGCTGAAAGCCTGGAAGTTCAGCTTGGCTTACCAGTGTTTTGATGAAGCTCTGTCTGTTGCTCCCACCGCTTGATCAAAGAGGAAAAACACTGTGTTTTTATCACTTTTTAGCTTTTCACTGGATGTGGTTCCTACATGTTTCATAGTAATCAAAGCTTTTAAAACACAGTTATGTCCCTTTTCTGTTGACAAAACTATTGACAGTAAACAAAAAATATATCATTAAATGTTGTTCAAAGTTACAGCGGGGACTTTTTCTCACTGCTTTCTTTTTTGTTGCTATATTTTTTCTTTTATACAGCCCGTGTCAAAATCTCTCCATGCAATCTTTTTCTGTTTTCTGTTTAAGTGTGTTGGACTTTGTGTGTGTGTGTGTGTGTGTGTGTGCCGGTACGTATGTGTGCATGCATATCTTGTGCATGCATGCCCCTGTCATTGTGTACACACCAGGTGTTCTTGCATTGTTGCGTGTGTGTGTGTGTGTGTGTGTGTGTGTGTGCTGAGCAGGGAGGTGATATATATTCAGTCGGCTCATGCATTATGGAGAGTGCAGGTGAGAGCGTCTAAATGTGAACTGCTGGTATGTGGAGGGTTCAGGGCCAATCTCACCCGAGTCTTTTTAGTATTAGCATAGCATCTCCATTTCAAATCGACCTGTCAGAACCAAACCATGTTTTATTCACAAACAGATATTGATCACATATAACGCGTACATACCAAATCTATATTGCATGCTAACTCTAACCCTTTGATATGTATATTATATTGCATTGCCTCATGCAGAAAGTAGATATTTGTTATGTGCATATACTCTGCAGTCCTTTGCAATTTTTTTTTTTTGCACAGCAGATGCAGTTATTTGATATGGTGATAGTATGCAGTAACTTTGATCAGGTGTTGAGTTGTTTTTTTTTGTTTTGAGTTGGAGTTGGAAGTTGAGTTGGAAATGCTATAAGCTTATAGGGTCAAAGGAGTAAAAACACAAGTAATCAAAGTACATCCATCCAGCTGCTATGTGTGTTTGTGTGTGTGTGTGTGTGTGTGGATATGACTCTGCTGTACCACTATCTGTAGAGACGAGGTGAGCCAGGGTTTACTCCGGTTCAAAAAGGTACGCCAGGTCTTCTCTGTGGGTGTGTGCATGTGTGTTTGTTGCTGCGGCGCCTCAAAAGACCAAAGTGGGCGGTGCGCGCTAAGTTCAATTTCTCCAACCACTTACAGAGCATCCAGCCGTTCGATCACGATGACCTCCAAGCACCCATATACATTAATAGCTTAAAGCCCACATTCCACCATACCAGCTTCTCTTTGTCCATCAACATGTTTTTCCATCAATATTTCCCCATGTGTTAAACCGGAGACCCGAGGCCATCGCTGCCTCTCTATCATCTGGTGCTTTTTTACCATCATGCTGCATTGGTGGTGCACTAAATCTCCCCTCTCTAAATGACTGGAGTGGATGAGAGGTCACAGTATATGGGGGAGGAGGACAATGCAGGCTGTAGCTGTGATGGAGCTTGCTTTTTCCACCCTTTATGAGCAGAGGCGGCCTATTTGTTGAATGGGACAGGTAAGGTAAGCGCTGAGTTGCCGGAGAATGAACATTTTTTCCCCGTCTTTCTATCACAGTGTGAACATGTTGCCTGGCGTTTTGTTGTTGTTTGTTTGTTTTTGTTTTTTTTGCTTTTCTCACCGAGGTTGGATTCATTGTTTCTGCAGCTGGTTTTCTCCTGCGTCTTGAATCTTTTACCTCGCCTAATTTTTCTTTTAAACCATCTTCTTCACCTCTCTCTCTCTCTCTCTCTCTCTCTCTCTCTCAGTAGTCTGTTCCCTTAGCGACCGTTTCCAAGGTGCCCATTCCCAAGGGCTGGAGGAGGGTCCAGTGATGTCATGCATGCATAGCTCTACACCTGTAATTCATGTCCTGCTCATCCTTTCTGCCTGCCGTTGTCCTGCTCATCCTTTCTGCCTCCGTCAGTCACATTTTTCTTTTCTTTCTGTTTGCTCCTCATTCGCTGTTTTATTTATTTTCTTTATACTGCCTTTTTTATCTCCTCACTCTGTTTCTGATGACTTCTAACCCTCCTTTCACTCCTCATTTTGCTCTTACACATCTGCCACTGCTTCGATTGACTTCTTCCCAACAGACTTAAATTGAATTTTGCTTTAGAAATCGCTTTGATTTGTCTACAAACGGTCTAAAAATGTGGCGTCACGTTTTTCTTCTAGGGCTTTCTAGGACTTGTAATGTTTTTTTTTTAACAATATGGAGCAGCGATGCTATCTTTTCACTGGCTGTTAAGAGGGAGACAGTTGAGCTGCCCTCTGCCCACAGTGTACATGACGCTCTACATCTGCTCCATGTTTAAAAGGTCATTTGTCAAACCTGACATTTTCTGCCCTTACCAAAGGTTTCCTCAGTATCCGTCATTGTTCCCCCGTTCAGTTTACGTTTTTTTTCCATCTATTTGTTTCCTTTTGTATAAACTTTTTCTGACAATAAGTTTGTCTTCGGTGTCACAAGATATCAAGAGAGTAGGAGGCTGACTTCTATCATCTTGTAATGTTCAATAAACTGAGGAGTGACAGGCCCCCTGTGTGTGTGTGTGTGTGTGTGTGTGTGTGTGTGTGTGTGTGTGTGTCTGCTGTGGGTCGGGGTTGCCGGGGTAATGGGGCCAAGGATCCAGAGAAATGTAAGTTGGAACCGGAAGTGTGGTGAGTGGGTACTCTTACACACACTCAGTCAGGTCTGATTAGGGATTAGTGTGTGTGTGTGTGTGTGTGTGTGTGTGTGTGTGTGTGTCAGCAGGATGTTTTCACTCAGCACAGGTTGTCACTCCCCTGTCTGCCTTTTGTTAAACCCCTTTTCCTCCATTTTGTTTTTTTGTTATGGACAAAAGGAGGCCCCGCAGCAAGGCCCCCTACCTGAACACCGCCTACCCCCTGTTATTTCCCCCTCTACACACACACACACACACACACACACACACACACACACACACACACTCCCTCTCCCTCTCTCTGCTTAGCGGTGTGTTGTGGTGAGTGGAGGGCATTGGTGGGCTTGCTGAATAAACTGTGGTTGCGCTGACAAATCAATGATAAAGAGTAATGACATCAAGAATGTAATATATCTCCCTGTGCTTTCATTGACTCCCTCTCCCCCCCCCCCCCCTCTCTCTCTCTCCCCCCTCTCTCTCTCCCCCTCCTCACTTCTTGCCACCTTGAGCCTTTGACTTCCCTTTGCACTATAAAACCACGCTTCTCTTTTTTTATGTTTATCTTTCTACGTGTCTCTTTCCTCTGTCATTTATTTCACTCTATTGGTCTTTCTATCCTCTAACTCCCTCCCCCTCTCTTTCCCTGTGTCTCTCTCTCTCTCTCTCTCTCTTTCTCTCCCTCTCTGTCTCTCTCTCTCTCTATTGATCCAGTCATAGTTTTCTCAGTCTTCACAGTACTGGGCCGCTCTAATCAATACAGATAATTGTCTGCTCTCTCTCGATGCCAAACATAGTCTCCCCTTCTCCCCTCTCCCTCCCTCCCTCCCTTTTTATCAATGAACCCCGGTCTTCCCTCACCCCTCCTCACCCGCCCCACCCTCCCCCCCCACCACCAGACGGGGATTCCCCCTCCCCTAATGACGGGAGATAACCTGCTTTCTTTACCGATTTTCTCCCACCCGCCCCCCCTTCCCCCTCGTCCCTGCCTCACCCGCTCCCTCCCTTTCCTCCCTCGTTCATCGATTACCGTGAGAGTCGGGGCCCGGCCCGCCCGCCCTACAGATGTAAACACACACAGCGCTGGTGTTGTGGTTTAGTTGCTTTGACCGCTCCCCATGTGCGGCCTGGTGGTTCATCAGTGACAACTGCTGGATTTCGACCGGTACCAGTCAGACCAGCGACCAATAGGAAGACGCTTCACGGTCACCATCTGGCCAATGGGCTGTCGACCTCCGATCACGCTCATTTGTGACTTCAAATCAAAGATCCTCCATAGTTAGAGGATCCCCGCCCACGTTTTCTCCATCCACGTGTTATAGCGGGCAACATGACACAACGTGCTGGTAGCGAAACACATTTTGACCTGTTGACATCACAGGAAGTCATTTTAGATGGAGCTGAGAAACGGAGCGTCGGAGAGAACGGGGCGAGCACATGATGAAATCCAGGTCCACAGTTGGATGCACTGCAGCATTCATATTCTCTCTCTACATATGAACCACTGTGTGTTTAATAATGCATGCATCCAGCCAGCCAGCAAGCCAGGTTACAGGCCTGTGAGGTAGTGTGTGTGTGTGTGTGTGTGTGTGTGTGTGTGTGTAGATGCATACATATGTGTGTGTATTCTTTTATGTATCAGGCATCTGTAGCATCCAGCACCAGTCTCTGATGTATAGTCTATCGCTGAACTCAATCTGGAGCCGTGCGTAAACCACACAGGCAATATCAATGACAATATATATATACTGTCACATATATATGTATCCAATGTTTACACAAATATCTCATATCCACTCACATCTGCTGCAGAGCTGATAGCCCGGGCGACGCTTCTGTTTGGTCTCGTCCACAAGAGGACTAAGTGAGACGGAGATGGAGCTGGGTGGAAACGGTTTCAATCGCCGAAGTAAAATGATTTGCTGTAATCTGAGAAAACAGAAGTAGCGAAAGCAAATCTTTTTTTGTATTTGACTTGTGTGAATTTTAGAAATGTGTCTGTTCGTCTTTGCGACTGTGTGCGTGCTGGCCCGTTGTATGCTTGCGTGCGAGTGTGTGTGTGCCCGTGTGTTTGTTTGCGAGTGGGCGAGCATGTGTGTGTACATAGGAGACGCAGAGAGAGAGAGCGAGCGAGAGAGAGTCCGGAGGCTAGGCTCAGGTTTACACGTGTGTGATCAGCCTAAGCAGGGCTTAGAGGGGCCAGCAGCAGGATGGAGAAGGGTGAGAGGGTTGGGGGGGGGGGGGGGTATTGTTCTGGAGGAGGGTTGTGTGTGGGGGGGGGGTGGTTGGGGTCGGACAGGAGACAACAGGGATCCTCCTCCTCCCCCCCTGGGAGTTGAACCTACAACCCCCTTACCCTCTTCAACCCCTCCGGTCATGGACTTGAACCCCGTAACCCCCTGATGGACAATCTGTTCCTCTGCCCAGTAGCATCACAGCGCTGTGCATGCCGTTAACGGATCAAGAGGCTCAGTGTGTGTGTGTGTGTATGTGTGTGTGTGTGTGTGTGTGCATGGACACGTACATGAGCAAGTGTTTGGTCAGTTAGCTTCGACCATTTGGGTCTTGCCCCCCCTCTATTCAAAGTGTGTTGCAGGGAAAAGGGAAAACAACAACAACAACCCCAGATGATTTGTTATTCGAACCCCCTCTTCTCTCTTCATCTAACATTTGTAGAGAGTCTTACTTTGCAGTCCTGTGTGGGAGGTGATTTTTTTTCTATTCTTTTTTTCTATTTTTTCGGAATAGTTGAATAGAGTGCGGCGGGCGATCCACAGGGACACGAGAGATGAATTCTGTCTCTCTCTCTCTCTCTCTCTCGGTGGACTCCCGGCTCTCCCAGTGTCCCTCTAACAAGGACTGCCTGGGACACAGAAGCAGGAAGGTTTATGCATGCTCGGACCCGGCTCATTCTTCACCTGTCAACAAAATCATTCTCACCTCGGAAAAAAAGGAGATGGGGGGAGGGGGGGGGGGGGGGGGGCTGTTAGTGAGAGAGGAAAGGAAGATGGAAAGATGAGGAGGAAGGAAAGAGGACGGGGGTTGATGTATTTTTCTTGACTGCTTTTTTTTTTAATATATATATTTCTCTATTTCTTCCCTTGTTTGTGTTTGTGGGCTTATCAGATCCCGGCTCCATTCAGGGCTTCAGTCAGGGGAAGAAGCCAGACGCCTCTGTCTCTCTTTCATTCAATCTCTCTCTCTCTCTCTCGCTCTCGCTCTCCCTCTCTCTCTCTCCCCTAACCTTTGAGAATAAGAGCCTTGAATTTGAATTTCAGAGCGAGCGAGAGGAGGGTTTGGAGGGAGGAGGGGAAGCGGGAGGAGGTAGGGAGTGGGGCGGGGGGGGGGGGGAGGGTGTTGGAGTTGCGGTCGTTGAGAAAGGGCCTGCTCAGCGCGTCCCCCGGCCTCCCCCCTCAGAGGGGCCCCGATCGATACAAACTCGGAGCAATAAAGCTTTCCCCCTGTCATCTCTGCAGAATACAAAGCAGAATAGAGAGAGGGAGAGAGAGAGAGGGAGAGAGAGAGAGAGAGAGAGAGAGAGAGAAAGAAAAAGAGAGAGGGGTGAAAAGCTGTTCCGCTAGCCAGACCAATTTCCTAACCCCCCTCCTCCCTGCTCCACCACCACCACCCCAACACACCATCACCACCACCACTACCACCACCTCTATCACCCCCTTACCTCCTTCTCTCTCTCTCTCATCTATCGCTCTTTCACTTCTTTCCCAAATGCACAGCGTCCCTCCTGCGTCCTGACTGTATCGCTGCATAGCTATCTCTCCATAATGAACAGAGCATAAATAAAGTATACAATAGACTCCCTGTTTCCCAACTATCAGAGAGAAAGAATGAGAGAGGGGGGGAGGGGGGGGATGGAAAGATGAGGGAAGAAAGTGGAAAAATTGTGAGTGGGGGTGAGGAGGAAGAAGTAAAACACCCAGAGAGTAGGATGGATGGAGAGAGAAAGCAGGAAGGAAAGGAATAGTGATAGCATGGGATAAAGGGGAGTGTGTAGGGGGGAGGAGAGGGGAGTGTGGGGAGAAGGGGGAGAAAAGGAAGGAGGGACAGGGGGGGAGAGGGATTACACCCGGAGAAAGATGGATGTAGTGATACAGGTAGAGAGGAGGCGGAGGAATATTGATGAGGGGGGAAACAGAATAGAGAGAGGAAGAGGGGGAAATGGGAAAAGAGAGGGAGCGAGGGAGGGAGGGAGGAGGGAGGGAGGGGAGCTACGAAGCAGAGAGGAGGGGGAGAGAGAGAGGTGAGGGGGTCAAACAGCAATCCCTTGAATTGAGAGCCAATTACTGTAATTGTAATCTGGATTCAAAGCATACAGACTCAGCGGTGACAGACTCATGCAGGCAAACACACACACACACACACACACACACACACACACACACACACACACACACACACACACACACATACATACATATAGGCACAGAGACCTCAGACAAAAGACGTGTGTGTGTGTGTGTGTGTGTTGGTGTGTGTGTCCCAACATGCTGTGTTGATCGTTCTGTGGGATTTCAGGTGTGAATGCATTGTGTGTGCATGTGCATGTGTGTGCGTGTGTGTGTGTGCGTGTGTGTGTGTGTGTGTGTGTGTGTGTGTGTGAGTGTGTGCATGTATTTTCCCTCTCTCCATTCTTCACTACTGAATGGCAGTGCAGGAGTCAGCCTGCCAATCAACTGTTGTGCTCTAGTCAATTTAATAATATTTCTGTATGCTGACCTCCACAGTGCTGCAACTATCGGTGTGTGTGTGTGTGTGTGTGTGTGTGTTCCTGTATCTCTCTCTCTCTCTCTCTCTAACACACTCTCTCCATATAATTCTGTCTCTCTCTCTATTTCACCTCAGTCCACCCCCCCTCTATTTCCCTCCCTGGTCCCTGTCTCTCACTCTCTCCTTTATTAGAAGAAGAGAGTGCGAATCCTTCATCTCTCCTCCACTAATTCTCTCCGTTATTGTCCCTCCGTTCGGCCCCCTCGTCTCTCTGCACTCCTTCATCGGCCGTCCTCCTTTCTTTCTCACCGTGATCTATATCTCTCACCTCCTTTTTTTCAAACCCTGGCCTCCTTCCTGTCCTCTTGCTTTCTCTCGTTCTGTCTTTCACTCTATCACCTCACATGGATGTCACATCCCCATCTCCCCTGTTCTCTTTTCTCTCTCACACCTCATCCCTCCATCTCCTAACCTCACCTGCCTTTCTCTGACTCTCTCTCTCTTTCTGACTGTCTCTCTCTCTGCTCTCTCTCTTTCCCTTCTATCTGCTCCTCCTGATCTCCCTTTTCCGAGCTAACCCTTCCTCCCTCATTTTCACCATCTTCTCCTTTTTCTTTATCATCATCAGAGGCTCATTTTATCATCCCTCTCTCCCTTCCTCCCTCCCTCCCTCCCTCCCTCCCTCCACCCTGTTCGTTCCCCGGGGAGGTCAGTAATAATGGTAGTGATGGAGTGAGAGAGGGAGGTGCGATTATTGTCTTGTCGGGAGTCAGAGGAATCGATCGGCCCAGAAATATGAGGCGCGAGAAAGAGCCGCTGTGTCAGATACAATAACCACCCGCTCCCGGGGGCTTACACACACACACACACACACACACACACACACACACACACGCACATACAGACACATACCCGTTTTCATACATTGACGTGAACACACACATTCATTTGGTCCAATGCAAGTGCAGCCGCTGACACACATGCACACTCATACCATCTTTCTCTTTCATTAATGCAATGCACACATTTTCTCCTCTCTTCTTCTGTGGTGGAAAGAGTGGCGAGGCGGTGTAATCATCTATATGCTTTGATCTGAGATAAAGCATAGAAGTAGATCTGTTCTGATCATTCTTCATGCACAGATAAAGGGCACGGCGAGGAAAATCGCTCACACACCTTTCACTCACGTAGCTATAAACAGACAAACACACACAGACACACACACACACACACACACACACACACACACACTCACACTGAGACCTTTCACTGCTGTTGCCTGGCAACGTGGCCGAATGTCCAATCGGAGGGGAGAACAGTGCCCAGTGATGTCACAGCTGCTGCTGACCAGCAGGTCTGGGAGAGAGAGTGCGAGAGTGGAAGAAAGAGAAAGAGAGAGAGAGAGAGAGAAGGAGGAGAAAGTTTGAATTAGAGAAAGAAAGGGTAAGGTCGCCAAAAAGAGTGGGATGATGAGAGGGTATAAAGCAAACGAGACAGAGCAGGTCTAGAACAGGCAGAGGTGAAAGAGGGGGTGGATGGGTGGAGAGAGCGCTGCGCAAAAAGGCAGCAGTTGCCACAGCCAAAGTACCCCATCACTCTGTTCTGAATAGCCTTCCATCTGTGGAGACTATAAGAGCTAATACAACACAACAGCCTGCTTTGTCAGTGTAAGTGAATAGTTTGGTCTAAAGTGGTCTCAGCGCCCCTTATGTGTTGGCGATGAAGGCCACTAGTCCTTCCCTATAGACCCTCTACTCTTCTGTTAGGTGGACAAGAGGGGATCAGAGGAGCAAAGAGAAAGATTTGAGATTCAACCTTGGCAACGCCATGGGAGAGAACGGTGTCTGTCTAGACAAGCCTCGCTCCCTATGGGCCACTGAGATGATATAGAGAGGAGGAGAATGGTGTGAGAGGAAGGTGGAGGGACGGAGGGGCAGAGGAAAGGAGCGATTGAGAGGTATTAGGACAGGAGAGGAATAGGTGTTGGAAAGGTGTAGGTGGCGTGTGTGTGTGTGTGTGTGTGTGTGTGTGTGTGTGTGTCTGTTGAGTGTGTGACGCCGCAAGTCCCATGGTAGCCAACAGTGTAAGTGAGTTTTAGCCCCTGCTGCTTCTCATAGAAAAGCTCAACCTCTCTAGTCTCCAAACTGCTAGTCCTACTGTTTATAATCCTGCTCCTCCCCATGGGGCAACACACACACACACACACCTATACAGTAGACTAGATTTGAAATCTCTCACCCTATAGAATATAGTCCTGCGGTTGGGCTGCATGGTGTATCGGACTTGGTGGGTCCATGGTTGAGCCGTGCTCTGTCCCCCCTTTACGAATAGGAAAATGATGGATTATATGAATTAGAGCCGGTGTGTGCTCTAGGCCTGAGGCTGCACTAGATATAGGAGGGCCTGTGCCATAGAGGGATGCTGAACTGGGTTGGAGACCACAGAATTGTCCCTGCAATGACCTATTATACATAGTCACCATCCGTCTCTCCCTCATTCTCTCTCCCTGCATCCTCCCCTCCTGTCTCCCTCCCCCAGCTAACACCCTTTCCCCAATCCTTTTATCTCGATCCCTCTCTCTCACCTTCATTCTCTTCGCTCTTTCCCCCTCCCTCATTCCCTGCTCTCCTTCTTTTCCTATTTCTCTCTCTCTTTCTCAACACCCCCCCCCCCCCATGCTCCAGTCCTCCCTCCCTCCCTCCCTCCCTCCCTCTCCCTCTCTATCTCTGACAGTGGAGTGATTGATGGCGCTCTTGAGGCCTCAGCCTCCCCCATCCTCCTCCCTTGGGTCCCACTATCAGATTGAGTGTGTGTGTTTCTGTGTGTGTGTGTGTGTGTGTGTGTGTTGTCATATGAACATAACTTTCAGTGTTGACCAAAACACCCTTTGCTTAAACATGTTTCATATTCTCGTATTAAAAACATAAAAATGTATCATCCTCACACTTTAGTTTTCCTTTATCTAAAAACAGATTTATTTATTTCATCTATACATTTTTGCTTTTCTTATTTCCCAGCCGATATGCCGTGCGTGTTAATATGTCTACTACAAAAGGCCATTTGCCGTAGGCCCAACATCCTCTAAGTGGCAAGGCTGGTGTGTCGCTAGGTCTGGTCTCCATGGTAACCAAGGCTCAGACCTCCTTGAGGCAGGAAGGCCCCCCTTGGCCGTGGACCGTACACACACACACACACACACACACACACACACACACACACACTTAGATTCACCAGCCACCTATCGCAACTACTCAAACAAACACGACGACACACATTGGTGTTTATGTGGGTAGATGGGGGTTGGAACAAAGGTCACGGCCAACGCCAGGATGCCCAGACGACCTCTGACCTAGAGACACGCCCCCTCCCCACACGCAGTCTGTCAATGTCCGCAGACAGGCATGGCCGTCGGGGTCAGTGTGTGCATGTGCACTTACACACACACACACACACACACACACACACACACACACATACACATACACACACACGCTAAGACTTGCTGATTACTTGTACGTACACATGAAACCCAAACAAATCTCTGCCTGAAAGGTTTGTGCCCACCTCTCTTAGGGCTGTGCCGACAAAGTATAAATTCACTGAGTACTCTGTAGTATGTGAAGTTGAACTACATAAACTTTCTGTATCAGTATTGTCGTCATGGTGATTATGCTTTTACAGGCTTCATCGGTCTCCTGCATGTATTTTGTCTCCTAGGACACCGGTACAGATGGCGTCTCTGTGGAGTGGAGAGGCTCTCCGGTGCCGTACTGTACACACTTCTTAGTATGTGAGGGTCGATCCAACAGTACATTGGTCACTTGTAAATCACCACATAAAGTATTTATAAGGTTAAACTTGGGAACTCTGCTGCCGTTAGCTTTTGAATTAGTGAACGCCGGACCGAGGGAGAAGGAAGGGATGGAGCCTGTGTGATCGTTGGTATTAAAGAATCAAGAGTGCCACCTTGTGGTCGGTGTGGGCTACTGTCAGAGCGCCCACTCTTCAGATTCAAAATCCTAGGTAGTAGATACATATCACTCTGCTTTCTCAAAATCATTCTCAGATTTTCCCTTAGTTAGCAGCTTCTTCGTGGGTTACGCCTAGTGGGCTGTGCTGATAGCAGCTCAACTCTATCTGCAGCTTTCCATCTTCATATCCTATCTACCAGTCACCTCCTGTAGATTCACGGTGTGGGCGTTCGTGGTACAACAGTGTGTGTAGCCCATAGTGTGGCGTGGTCAGTGGTACAGTTAGTGCTGTGACTGTGTTTTTCCTTCCCCTTGGGTTCGTGCGGGGGTGTGGTTGGTAAATTGGGGTTGATGATGTCTCACGTCTCCCTCTGCCCTGTGACGACCTCCCTCGCAGACCACCTTTTACCACCCACAGCTGTACTAGCAGCAGCACCGCGCTCAGAGATAAGGGACGAGGAGAGATAGCCCGCGATTCACGATAACATAGGAGAGAGGCTGCTAAAATAGCTTAGGCTTGAGTAAAAAGTCCTGAGCGATTGATTCTTGAATAGCTTTTCAAGGTGCACCTGTTCGTATGTAGTGCGGATGTGTCATGCACTCTTCCCTCGTTGCATGGTCACACTGTCAAGCCCGCTGTTTTTCTGTGTGAGCTCGTGTGTGTGAGCGACTGTTTCCAGCCACGCCATCACTTTCCATCGGCACCGTCTTCCCCCTCTTTTTCACCTCGTCTATCTCTTCTATCTCCTCGCTCACTCACTCTCTCCCACTCGCTAACCTCTTGTGTCTCCTTTTTTATTTTTCTCTCCTCCGTGAGTTCCTACTCTTTTGCGGCTTACTTCCTGTTGTTATTTCATAGTTGCAGGATGTGGGGAGGAGGTGGGGCTTCACTGGGGGTGTGGACTCTCGTGTGTATGTTTGAGAGAGTGAGAGAGAGAGAGCGCGAGAGAGAGAGAGAGAGAGAGAGAGAGAGAGAGAGAGATAGTTTTCTTTAGACCCAGCACACACACACACTCACACACAGCCACAGATATGACCAAGACGGCAGCAATAGCAGCAAAGGACTTCTCCAGTATGTGGTTGCCAGGTGAGTGACTGTCTGTGCAGCCCTCTCTTCTGGCCTTCATCACCCAGACCAATTAAGCGTTTGCGTGAGGGAGAGGGCAGTGTGTGTGTGTGTGTGTGTGTGAGAGAGAGAAAGAGAGAGAGAGAGAGAGAGGGAGAGAGAGAGAGAAAACTGTGGCTAAGCTGTTGATTAATACCACTGGATCTAACAAGCTTGGGTAATTAGAGAACATCAAAGAGCCAGAGATGGTATGGAGAGAAAGAGAGGCAGAGGAGAGGGATGGATGGATGGAGGAATGGATGGATGCCTGTCGCAGGCAGAGGGAAAGGTCAGATACCTCGTCAGTTGATAGCATGCTTATGTGTGTGTTTGAATGTAAGAATGCTTAAGAAAATAGAGGGAAAATGTCTTCTGAAATGTCTTTCGTTATAGCAAAAAGTAGTGTTGGTAATAAAAAACTGGGGTTGCAGCTTATTTATCTTGCTGCCAATCTCCTATATTGTGATTATGTTTTTTATCTTTCATCTAACACCTTGTGTTTTTATGGCCGAGCATCGCAGTAGAAGCTAGTCTGCTGCACTGTTACTATGGCTTTTAGTCATTTACTGGATATTTACTTCATAGGGCATTTCTTCCTTTGCAAAGTGTTCTGAAATTAATCTCATTTTCTGTGTGTGAAAAATACCAGAAGGGAAAATTTTTAAAATCATGGTGGCTCTGATAACGTATCAGGAATATGTTGTCAAAATAAAACACAACAGATTTTGACATTTGCCGTACAACCCTGTGTCGGTGGTCAGCTTCAGCTGTAAGAAGTACAGAGATAGTTTGAGTTGACCGCAGACGAATCACACACAATAGTGCTTAGCTGACTCACCAATTACTCGAAATCAATTTGTAAATGTCAATTTATCGTTGGTTGAGGTATTGATATGACCTCTAAGAAGTAGACGTCACATAGACGTTTGAAGATGTACTCACTTTAAGACGGAGTGATTCATGGATTAAAATCACCTAGTCAGTACTTACCCTGCTGTGGTCAGTGATGTGTGAAAACTTGCCCTCCTGTACATTCCTCTGTCCGGGATGACAGATGCTGTTCTCCACAGAAGACGTTAACTGGGTTTCATACTACACTGAATCCTTATGTGTATAATATAGAGATCAATATGGCGTGCTGTAGTTCAGAAAATAAATGCAAAGAAAAGGTGAGAAGAAATGTGATAAAAATGTTGCTCAGTGTAAAATGATTAAGGCCATGTGTGCAATAATTTTCACATGTTGCCATCAGCAACAAATGCAGTCTGAGCAATGTTAAAGTCGACTTAACAATTGAATGTAAAAAAGAGAAGTAATGGGGCAGATACAGTGTGGACTATCACAAGGGAACAATGAGGTTCCCATATGTTGCTTAGTGTTAGGGTCAGTATTGTCCACTGTCCTGCTACTATCCTGCAACATATCTAAGATCCTAAAACATGAATTATTTACACTGAAAATGTAGCATATGTCTTTACATGAAGTTGTCGGCATGGTTCTCTTTGACGTATGCTTCTATTTACTATGTAGTTTAGTAGTTTATTATGTAGTAGTTTGTGCTTTCTTTCTTGTTGTTCTTTTTCTAATCACTTCATAGACTGACAGTGACAGCGACAAGGTGGTTTATTCTCAAGGTAGTTTATTCTCAAGGTGGTTAATTCTCAAATTGGTTTATTCTCAAGGTGGTTTATTCTCAAGGTAGTTTATGCTCAAGGTAGTTTATTCTCAAGGTGGTTCATTCTCAAGTTGGTTTATTCTCAAATTGGTTTATTCTCAAGGTGGTTCATTCTCAAGTTGGTTTATTCTCAAGGTGGTTTATTCTCAATGTAGGTTATTCTCAAGTTAGTTCATTCTCATGGTAGTTTATTCTCAAGGTGGTTTATTCTCAATGTAGGTTATTCTCAAGTTAGTTCATTCTCATGGTAGTTTATTCTCAAGGTGGTTTATTCTCAATGTAGGTTATTCTCAAGCTGGTTCATTCTCATGGTAGTTTATTCTCAAGTTAGTTTATTAGTTCATATTTAGTGTTATTGTAGTAATTCGTTATTTCTGGTGTAGTTTAGAGACAGGCGATAAACTTACAGTGATATAAACCATCAGTAATGTCAGCAATATTAACTAATAAAATGTCAGCCTGCTGCCGTGCAGCTCTTAGATTTTGACTTCAGATCCTTAATTTATTCTTAGATTTTGACTTCAGATCCTTAATTTATTCTTAGATTTTGTGGTCAGCTCTACTTTATTAGACAGATGTGCAAAAGGTTCTTTATTCTTTGACAAGTGGAAAATATTTCTTTGCGATCAAAATCAGCACCCCGCGGGACTTCTTGATTTTGAAATTGGTAGTTAGTAGATGTGTTGACTTCAGTTCCCAGACACCCCCCTTGGCGCCAGGGTCGTGTCCTGAATCAGGAAGTGGGGTTGAGGGGTGTTTGGGTCGAGGGGGGGGGGGTTTCATCAGCCAAAATACCCCGAGGAGAATAACAGAAACAATCCAGACTGAACACACTGTTGTTCCTTGTTCCTTGTGTTGCATCATTTACTCATGACACAGGATTATACAGCATTACACTTGCTATTTAAAACAGAGTGGGTATTGCGTAGCACACTGGTCTCCCCGGGTCAGTGATAAACCCTCGGCTTTGCTGTGCGATTAGAGTACGCTGTAACAGCTTAATGGGCGAAGAAATGGGTGATAGTGATTCAACTTTGTGTTGTCGTGGAAAAATAGTACATCTAGTCTCGCTGTAACTTACTGAATTCAACACTACTGCAAATACAGTGGCAAAACGAGGGGCCACTGTCGAGAACGCTCGTGCCTGTTCGAACACAACTTGTACCTTTTTGCATAACATGTAATATTATTGTCAAATGAAATGGGTGCGTAAATCGTCCATGTGTGTTTTATGGGGGAGGTTTAGAAAGATAGAGTGAAAGAGAGAGAGAGAGAGAGAGACAGAGAGAGAGAGAGGAGAGGGAGAGAGAGAGTGAAAGAGCAGGCTAATATTAATAGTCTCACTGACAGTAAGTGCTGGGTTTAACATGCCGCGTTCAACCCGGTACAAGGGGAAGTCGTGAGGGGAAGTGAAAAAGATCTTGATATACTAGCCCCACCACTGTATTACTGACCACACAATCTGCTTTGTTACTGTCCATAGACGGCCCCACTGTACCATGAATCAGTACACACCTTCCCTCATGTCCTACCAGCATACAGCACACTAGAATATACAGTACAGTAGAAAACACGATACAGTATCCCCATGATACACCTGTATCATTAAGCATTGCACATGTCGATGAGCTGCATGACGAGCTCACGGCGGGTAGCGTTACTCTGTGTGATAAATGCCGCCCATATTCATTTCGCTGTTCCGTGGGATGTGTGATTTATCAACACTTGACGTTATACATGTGTGCATATGCTGAGTGGAGCATATGCACTCAGTGATCCTGCATCAGACATTGAGCAACACTGGATAGTTACTGGCTTCACTGCTACCAATAAAGGAGAAAACCAGCATGTAATGTTGGAATAACCACAAATAGAGGCTTCCATGTGTGTGTGCCCAAATTAGCCTTTGCAGAAAGTCCATCTGTATGAGGGAAACCATGTGGTCTGGGATGTGCTGATGTGTGTGTGTGTCCTGACCCAAGGTTATAACCAGTACAGGAGTGGAGAAGCCAGCTGACCACCACTTCCCCCTTTCTCCTAATGATGCTGCATTTACCGAAGTCCACTGTTGTCCCGTCTATTTTACTGGAACCTCACATGCTGCCTCTGCCTCTGATCACGGATCAGATCAATGGATTCGTGTCTCAATAATGATCGCACTGAACCGATGATGTGATCATTTAAAACTGCTGTCAGGTCATCGTGCTCCCTCAGCAGCGGTCAGTGAAGCAAACTCGTCGTCGTATCCACGTCTCACTGCTGCCCCCCGATGGTAAAGACCATGCTTGA
>JAXDDX010000016.1:157500-235000 GCA_034670405.1 Hoplostethus atlanticus | reverse complement strand
TTCAAACAAAGACGCATCAAACTGGGCTTCACACAGGTAGGGAGAAACACTGTGTGTATACGTGTGTGTTTCTCAGTAATTGCTGCATTTTGACTTTGGCCGAATCCCAATTCACCCTTAGCCCTTCCCCTCCGTTTTGCGCGTTCACGTGAAGGGGTAGAGGGTGTCCCAATTCTCTTGGGATCGAGGGGTAGGGCGAAGTGCTAGGGCTACATGGCCCACCAAACGGAGGTTTTTCAGGGGCACACTACAAACCGAGGGTTAGGAGAAAGTCTCCCAGAATGACCTGCGAATCAACTGGAAGATCATGGCGAACGCTACACTACCATCCAAAGGAAATCACAAATGTAGTATTTTCTTCGTTAATAAAGATTTAAAAAATATTCTAACCGTGGTATTATCTTAGTTTAATGTCGTTTCAATGTATTATAGACCTTTTCTTTATAACAAGCATAACAAAAAAAATCGCTAGTATGCCGATGACTCTACCTCGCTAGTTAACGTTACAACATTGTTTTTAGGCTGATTTGTGCATGACAGTCCCGCATTTTGACATATTTCCATGTCGCATTTCCCCCCTTTGATGGCATATGACGAAATATAACTAAAGTCCAGCAGCGAAGTTGCTGCACTTGTTACGGCTCCTTGTTACGGCGCCTACAGAGCACCGCTAACGCTATTCTGCCATGAAGTGGCCCGGTAATGAAGCACTGGTCTTTTTTATTTGATGACTTGTTTGATCGATTAGGTAGCGTGAAACGTATAAGTTGTGAACGAATCGCGAGCGTCCGTGATTTTCTATCTCTATCAGATGAATGGCAAATGTCACTGTGATAATACCATTATTGCCATAGTAAAGTCCGATAACAAACTTACGTCTGTTTACGTAAACGTCATCGATGACGTATCAGGGTCTTGAAGGGTTGTCCCATTTCATAGGGAGAGATTACCCCCCTTGTGACTCTGTTCCGAGGGCCAAGCCGAAGGGCGAGGGAGCCCTCGAAAACGAGCCGTAGGGGTGAAAATGAGAATTGGGATTCGGCCTTTGACTCAAACAACCATCTCTTCCTTCCTTCATCTCTCCACCAGGGGGACGTTGGCTTGGCCATGGGGAAGCTGTACGGGAATGACTTCAGCCAGACCACCATCTCCCGCTTTGAGGCCCTCAATCTGAGCTTTAAGAACATGTGCAAGCTGAAGCCGCTGCTGGAGAAGTGGCTCAATGATGCAGGTGAGATGGGAGGAAGTCATAGCGTCCTTGTCTCTCATCAAACCTGAGTACTGTATGACTGGACATCTGGGAAAAAAGTACTTTTTGAAAATGGTTTCAGATGTTTGAAGTAGTTCAGGGACAACGATGTGCCATGGAGGCCCAGGAATATGCAGGTTTTCATTCCAACCAAACACTACAGCAGGTGATGTGGTGATGTAGTCCCTCCTCTCTGGTTGAACCCACTGAGCAACTGTAGGTTGACTAGCCGTTTAAAAGACGTCTAAATGGTTTATAACAAGGCTACATAGGGTTTTAAAGTGAAAGGCGTAGTAAACGTCTACGAAAACTAAAGCATTATTTTGTACATGTGAACTTCTCTGTTCACATGCAGAAGAATAGTACCGGGTGCAAAAGTGCAGAGTCCCTCAGAAATTACCACCAAGTGCATCAGCAGAGGTGAACTCACCCGATTTTGTGATGTGAGAATGAGAAGAAGGTGGGGAAAGATGTGTTAAACATCCCGGGTTGTATGGGAGTAAAAGCATAGACGTGACATTCAAAAAGACGTCTCGTTGGGAAGTGATCAGTGAAATCTCCTGGTGTACTCGGTTGGGATGAGAACCTACGTACCCTTGGCCCTCTAGGCACATGGTTGCTGATCCTTGAATTAGTTGAAGTGAGCTTATTTAGTCTTGCCTGACACCAAAAAACAAAACCACAAACAGAGACAGATCACTTTCAGATGAGATCCAGAGGGGTTTTTTTCTGCTCCCACTCCTACTTTGCTGTGAGTCAGATGAGAAGAAGCACGGCCCTGTAGTAGAGGATTTTGTAGCCAGTCCTTCTTGCAGCTTAATGTGAACGAAACTAAAGAGATGGCAGTAGATTTCAGGAGGGGTCGATTGTGGATAGGTTGGTGCTGTCGTTTTTTAATTGTATTGTCTATTTTTTATGTCTTGGATGTCGTGGATCTGTGTTTTTTATCTCATCTGGTGGCTGCAAGACAAATTGACCCTTTAGGGATAATAAAGATTTACTCTACTCTACTCCACTCTACTCTACTCTACTAAATATCGTGCAGTGTAATTAGTCTTACTGTGTATGTGTGTGTGTCTGTATTCCCCCTTCAGAGACCATGTCCATAGACAGTACCCTGCCCAGCCCCAGCTCCCTGTCCTCTTCCTCCCTAGGCTTCGAGGGGCTGCCTGGTCGCCGCAGGAAGAAGAGAACCAGCATCGAGACGAATGTCCGCGTGGCCCTGGAGCGCGCCTTCATGACGGTGAGGGAAATGATTCAATTCATTGATTAATTTAAAATAAAGCTGGTTGACTTTCATGAGGATTATTATCATGGTTTTGATAACAGACCTGGAATGATCATTCACTTTGAAATGAATTTAAACCATCGACTCTTTTCCTTAATGTGATAATGATTTGGTGTTTTCAGTGTCTCTCATCATGTGGTCTAAATATGGCTCTCATGCAATGTACTGAGGTCCCGTCTCTCTCCTAACCCTGCAGAACCAGAAGCCTACCTCAGAAGAGATCCTGCTGATCGCCGAGCAGCTCAGCATGGAGAAGGAGGTGATCCGCGTCTGGTTCTGCAACCGCCGGCAGAAAGAGAAACGCATCAATCCCTCCAGCGCCACCCCTCCCCTGCTGAGCCAGCCGCCCGCTGCCCCACCGACGCACAAACCCCCCTGCTACAGCCCCCACATGGTATGGCCTTCTTAGCTCGTCTGACCACAACACCACTGATACATAACTGATAAGTGGTTTTCCTCCTACGCCACACAATCTTCCTAGTGTCTCTTTTCTGCATGTATCCTAATGACTGGGCTACTGCTGTCAAACATACTCCTATTAGTCAGCTAACAGGCTATCTCTAGTTATTGAAACCTAACTCACTTCCTTCCCCTCTCTCTCTCTCTCTCTCTCTCTCTCTCTCTCTCTCAGATTTCCCAGGCCGTGACCAGCCTCAGCAGCACAACGGCGACCACCATGTCCTCCATCTGCCCCCTGACCTCCAGCCTCACTTCCACCCACCCCTCCCTCAGCTCAACCCACCTCTCGCTCAGCTCCGCACCCTCTCCAGTGACTCCTCCCCCTCCCCGCAGCACAGCCAGCCCAGCCACTCCCAGTCACAGCACACTCAACCTTAACACAGGGTGAGAGCACAACACAGTGTTTCCCCAACACTCCTCGTTGGGGCTAATTCTGTCCCTGTTTTGCCCCCAGGCTCAGTTCTCATTTGAAAATGTATTATGATAAAAGTACGAGTCCAAAGCATTAAGACTATGTTTGGTTTTATGAGGGAAATTGAGTTGAATTCAAATATTTTTTTATTTTCTGTCAGTGGTGGTAAGTGTTGTTCTGCAGTGACCCACCATCACTGCACTGCTCGGTTTACCTGCAGTTTGTAGTTAAATGGTTGATACACACACACACACACACACACACATTGGGCCTCATTCACAAAACGTGCGTGCGATCAGATTTGATCGTATAACGTTTGTACGAACGTTTCTGCGAACATAGTCGGATTCATCATTTGGTTTGTTTGGTACGATCAAATCCTACGAGAGCTTGGAAACATGCAGGTCTCTCCTGTTATTGATTGATCCTCTGATCCATGATAGCGGCTCAGTGCTGCCGTCCTCCTGTGGCTGATAATACGCGTTTACTTCTCCTTATACTTTTTTGCAATCTAGTTTCATGTCAAACTGTTTCCTTTTCCTTTTACCTCAGCAACGGTGTGTGTTTCTGCTGAAACAGCATTGACTTTATTGCCATGCTTTACTTTTATCAGTTCTTGTGACTCCACTGCTGATGCTTCTGAAAACTGTTTTTTTCTCATGCGCGTAACACTTTCATTTCGGACTCTGTCAAGTTCCTCTTTTCCCTCTTTTCCCTGGTTGACTTACACACGACCCTTCAGTCTGCAGCCTTTTACGGTGTTGAACAGCGTTTACCTGCAAACCGGCTTCAACAGGTACGCGCATCCAATTTACCAACGATCGGCATTCATCAAATATACACCTGTTCTACCAACAAATCGAGGTTTCCCGCACGTTTCATGAATTCCCTCGTTCGTGTTTTCATACGCACACAAATACCACAAATGTACAAACAACTTACGAAAACATTTGTGAACGAGGCCCATTGTTTGCGCGCACACACACACTGATCTCCCAACATGCCGTTGGGCGCCGCTGCTTCCCCTGTGCAGCAGTGCATTCTAACCCTGTGTGTGTATGTGTGTGTGTGGTTCTTGTGTTCACAGCTTATGGCGTATGGGTAAAAAGAACGGTGACATGTCTAACTACATCACCGATTTTGCTGCAAACTTGAGGTGAATACGACACGTGTTGCATTCAGAAAACCCACTCAGATACCCAATTACATTCTTGTTCAGTACTGTGTTCAAAAGCTGTGTTACTAAACTGGATCACATCTATCTTGTTCGTAGATTTCTAGATGCTCTCTATTGCTTTCTGCGTGTCTAACCCCTCGGATGCGTCTGCACAGCCGACTGTCAGCATCCTATTGCTTTTTATGTGTGCAGGACTGATTTCGCCCTCTGCTCGTCCTTTCTGCTAAAACTGCTTCTTTCTCACCTTTTCTCCTCTGCTGTGTTCGTATATATGCTCGCACGTGTATGCTTGTGGTGTGTGTGTGTGTGTGTGTGTGTGTGTGTGTGTGTGTGTGTGTGTGTGTGTGCGTGCGTGTGACACAACAGGAACACTGTGATGGGAGTTAACACAGGAATGAACCAAGCTCTCCTCGGTAACAATCCCCTGGCTACTATCCAAAGTGTGTGAGAGAGAGAGACATGGAAAGGGACATGGACCTACATACAGAATGAACATAATATAACTTAGAGGTCAAAGCCAAGGTCAAAGTGTACTTTATTATCCCATTTATTTGTTTATTATTTCACCACATAGACAAAAATCAGAAATATACAATCAGCTACAGTAACCCAACACACTCACTTACATCTCTCTCTCTCTCACACACACACACACTCATCCAGGCTCACTCACCCATACACCTCCCCTTTTCATCTGTCCCAGATACACACATACACACCTACACATAGCACAAGATTAGTAAAGGGGGTGCAAAAGTGCAGAGTCCCTCAGAAGTGGCCAGCCCGATAATCCCAACCAACCATTCCAGCGCATCATCAGAGGTGAACTCATCCGATTTTTGCGACATGAGAACGAGAAGAAGGTGGGGAAAGTGTGCGTTAAAAAGAGAAGTGTGATGAGTAATAGTTACGTGCGGTAGGCAAATCCATTGGTTTCACACTGATATAGACTGGAGACACAGATGAATAGGCTACAAAACAAGCACAAAGCGCCAGAGAGATGAATTGATGTAGAAGAGTGCTTTACTTCCCCTTCCCTCCCATTATGTTGTGTCTGTTCCCATCTAGACCCATGAGTCCATCCCATCACGTGTCTGTGTGGGAGTGAGGATGGTTCATTGTACATGTCGGTGTGTCTTTGTTTCATGCTGTGCTGTGTCTCATTCACCCTTCATCTCTTCTGTGTCATCCAGTGAAATCAGACATGTTGATGACTAAATGTTTTTCACCCTTCACCTATTCTCCACTCTCTCCCTCAGCCCTAGCAGCCAGTGGTGGCCAGCTGCCCCTTTCCAGTCTTGAGGGGGCTAGCAAGGTGATCCTGGGGGCGTCTGGATGCCAGGGAGGGCTCCCCTCCTCCCTCTTCCTCAACCACCCCGCCCTCCTCCACATGGGCCAGAATCCCTGCGCTGGAGTGGTCAGCGCCGCCGTAGCCAAAGCCTCCCAGCCTTGCCCTTTCCCCTCGGCCAGCAGCATCAGCCCCACCCCCTGCTCCCCCTCCCCCTGCTCCAGCCCCGCCTCCTCCTGCTCCTCCAGCGAAATGGCACACAGCCCGCCCTCTCTGGGAGGGGCCAAGATTGAGTGACAACGCCAAAAGGGCCAATCAGAGAGGAAGGAGGGAGGGAGGAGGATAACGAGAACCTCGCCTTTCACACCAAAGCTATCTCTTTCTCTCTCTTGTGCTCTTCTTCCGTTTCTTTTTTTTCGCAATGGCTCTCTCTCTCTCTCTCCCGGTCTTTCGATGCCAAAAATACACAGAATGAAAGAGGAGAGAGGGAGGGAAAGAAGTGAAAGAGGGGAGAAGGGGGGGAAAGGGGAAGATTGAAACCAAAAATCTTTATCTATCCAAACAGATGGAGAGGAGGCAACGTGGGACCTTTTTGTCAATAACGCGCGATATCGACGTGGCACCTCTTTCTCTCTAGAGGAAAACAAACCAATGACTCACTCACAGAGAGACGAAGAGAGGGCAGAGATACGTGTCGCAATGCATAAACCAAAAATGACAAAAGATAACTTTACTATGTGACGAGGGAATGGCGGTAAGGACAAAACGTGGGAGAGGAGGACTGTGTTTCTTTATGTTTTGTTTTTTCGAAAAGCTGCGGGTCTGAAGGAAGAGGAGTAGGGAGGATGAGTTTAAACCAAAAATTTACCTGAGGAGGAGGAGGAGGAGGAGGAGGAGGAACACACAATGACAAAAAAAAACGACAACCATACCAAAATCCCAAATACCAAAAACCAAAAATAACGGAGAGAAAAGCTTTATTCAAAGGACGTGTAAATACTGAAGCTATCCAGGACCAAGACTCTACCACTTCTGCTACTCACACACACTCACACACACACACATCAACAGCCAATGCATCCTGCCATCGACTCATCTTGTCTGTCCCAGGTCATCGTCATGTCTGTCATAGGTTTTCATGCTAGATATTTTGGATAGTTTTGTAAAGGATTGTTACTGAATGAGCCAAGAGCCAAGAGGAGGGTGTGGGGGGGGGGGTTGTCTACTACACCTACCAATACTACTGTATCAATGACTCCATGTGTTCAGCCTCTTTACCTACCTCTGGTTCTAAGAGCGTACAATAGATTTTCTCTCTCCTTGTGTTCTTCAGTATCTATTTTTTACACTTCATGAAGTCCATTTTTGTTTTGTTTTTTTGGGTTATTTATTCGTTTCTTTATACGACCCCGTTTCTATTTATTGTTGCAGCTTTTCCGTGTTTGACTCATCATCATTGTCTTCATCATACGCAGCCGTCTCTGTTGGACGTGCATCACTTTTTTGTTTTTATTAACGTGACTATTCTAAGAGAGCTGAGATGAGGAAACACAAAGGAGGGGTGGTTTCAACCTGACTCACGAGGTCTCAGAGTTGAAAACACATCCAGACAGAATACAAAGAGCTGAAGTCTGCAGGTGTACGTATCTATACACGTGGCATTTCCACGCTCTTCATCAGACGATCGCTCTCAAAATATCCCATTATCAGTGAGTCCATGGCTAAATAAACACGCCCTGGAAACTTCACACACCGAAACGCCGTCCGCTAGCAGTGGCGACCATTTGAAAAGTATGAAATAGGGCCGTGATTGGAGATTTAAAGCAATCGCCTTCGAGGCTGAAGGCTAAATAAGACAATAAAGCCGAGTTTAGTCACAGATGGCTCTCGTCCCTGCCTCATCAATCAGCATAGGTGCCCTGTCTGTCTAGACGTGTTTACCGATATTTGTGTGTTTTCATCATCACTCCATCAATCACATTTCACTGTCATTTTCCACCTCAGTCTGCCCTTAACTCTCGTTGGAAACCAAAGCATTCACAAGGCCGGGCTCTTCTGAGAGCGTCGGGCCAAGACATATGAACATAATACGACACGGGGGCTGAGAGCAGAACTTGACTCGGACCGTTGAAAGCCCCTGGTTTAAGCCCCTCCACCTGACCCCTTCCCGACACCCATGGGGGGAAGCTTTATTAGGGGACTGGTCCTTACTCTGAACCCCCCCAGAGAGGGGTGCGCCCCCCTTGTGCTGGGTGTGTGCTGGGAGGGGCAACGGAGGGACACGCTGTAGTGAGGGGAGCAGGCGTCACACTTTTGTAAGAGGATACCAAAAATAAACCCAAACCAAAAAAAACAACCCAAGGAACGACAGAAGCAAACCAAAAAGAAACCCCAACCAAATATGGCTGGAGGGAGGAGGGGAGGAGGACCAAGTGCAGGTTTTGACTGGAGCCCTTGCATCTCTCTGTCTGTCTTGTTGTCTGTCTGTTAGCTTAGGGCCGCAGCAGCCACCCCCCCCCCCCCCCCCCGCTCTGAAACTGTGTAGCATGGATAGACGGAGGGATAGACAGGCAGACAGACAGGCGGGGCAGATAGAGGGACAGAAGATCCCTCCCCTCCTCTGCCTCTCTCTCCAGCTCAGCTCTCTGGTCCTGGATGGAGCTAAACGCAAATGACCTCACTGAACTGAATCTTCTAAATCTGTTTTTATTTTTCTGTTGGTCGGTTCTGATTGTTTTATCTCTGCTGTGTCTCTTGATGCCGTTTTATGTACTGTACTTTAGTGCTTATACTCATTTGGAATAACGTACTCGCTTACTACAAGAGCTCCTTATTTTTTTCGTAGTCGTGCTAGAGATTTTTATCAGGTGGTTGGAAAAATACTGTGAAAATTTAGCTTCCAGATTTTTATTAGATAAAGAAACAGACTGTCTTGGCAGAAAAAAAAAGACACACAAAAAGCCAAAAACAAGAGTTGAAAAGCAAAACCTTAAAACACCAAAACCAAATATCAAACCAAAACCAAAAAAGGTAGAGTGGAACATTACCGATGATCTAACTGCCCTCCCCTGCACCGGCACGAGGGCTCGGGAAAAGGTTAGGTGTCAATTTGTCTGAGGTGTATGTGTGTGTTTTTCTGTATGTACGTGTTTGAGGAAGGCCAAGTGGTAAAAAAAAAAAAGAAAAAGTGAGTGGGGTCTGCAATGATGTCCTGTCATGACTTTTGACCCCAGAGATGGCAAAGTAACATACGATGATACACATAGCACCGGCCTCAGCCAAGTTGGTGTTTGAGAGTTGGACTAAACGCATCCAAAGAATATTTGGGTATTGATCCACACCGGAAATACAGTTGACACACGAGAATCGTTCACGAACCAAACCTAGATGTGGGGGTTCGAACCTTAAAGGTGAAACCTTTTCTCCAGATTGACTCTTAGACGGAATGTATCTGTTAGTGCTTCTATAGATTTTGTAGAAAAAAGATCTATGTTCTACTGCTTACTTATCGCTAATGTATTAAAAGAAAAAACTTACAAAAAAGACTTTGAGAAAAAGATCTTAAAAAACATTGATGATAATGACTTGATTTTAGACCAAAAATTTTAACTATCTCTCTTTGGACTTTTTATTTCCCTTGTCAAGATGATTTAGACTTTGATTGTACTATTTATTCAGGGTAGGGTCGGTTGATTTGTTCGTGTTATCTTCTCTTCTTGCTATTTATTTGTTAATTTATTTCTAGAGGTGCTTTTCTACTGGGAATATATTTTGGGATATATTTGTGATGGATTTTTTATTTTGTTTGCCCCCCTCCCCCCTAAAATACTTTCTCACTTCTTCAAACCAAATAATACCAGAAATGCAACCACAGGTCCCATAGGGCCTCAGAGAATATGGCTGACTGGTTGGTTGGCCGGAAACATATTCTCTTCCTCATGGAGACCACTCTCCTCTTAAAGGGGAGGGCTGGGCTCACAGGGATGTGGGGCAGCACTGTGTGGGCTGGAGCACCTCACGACCTTACCAACCGTCTACAGCGTCTATTACGATAACAGATGGTGAATGTTGTTTCGGGGATCATCAACGTGCATTTGTTTCTCCTCATAATAAGAAAATAGGGAGAAGCAAGTTGAACTCAGAAACTCGTCTTGAGAAAACAAGTTGTAGCATTCGGGGCGCTCTCCTCGAGACACACAGCGCTGCTTCTATCCTGTTTATTTTCTCCACATGGAGAACACACTGAAAGCTTTACAGCTACACAACCAAAAAAAAAAAAAAAGAGTGAGAAGATCATCTGGGGCAAAGGCAGGAGCTTTTTACATGATAGAGGGGAAGAGGGAGGCAAGGGAGAGAGGGTGATTTTTGATTCTCAACCTGAAATTATCCTCCCGTCTCCCACTTTGTCTCTTTTTCTGTTCTCTACGTTTTTTGATTTCTTCCATTTTTCTATGAGTTGGTATTACCTTGTTTTCCTCATCCGCTGTAGGATGTAAAAGAGAGATAGTTCATCATATACCTCATATTCTTTGATGATAAACCAAATAGATGAATGCTTTAAAATGCGGGGTTCAAGTGGGGATCGGGGGTACCGGGCTGACACGTGTGGACAATGTGCTCGTGTGACCGGAAGCAGACGGAGTAAGGCTGGGCCGAAGCGAAAGGTCGGAGGTCGTAGTCCTAATGGAGTAAACACAGAGGTCAGAGTTTGGGGATTGATCAAGGAAGATACAGACCAGGAGTGAGATCACAGTTTATTTTTCTCCATCGGATTCAGAAGGGCCTTACTGGTTTGTGCTCCGGTCGACACACACAGCCCTTGTCCCCCTGGAAAACAACCCCCCGCTGTCTGTGTTGAGCTTTGAACAAGGCCTCTCCTCATGCCTGGCCCTTAGTGCTCCCTCCCTGTCAAACATGGACCGTGGGGTTAAAGCTGCTCTTCGGCACAGATCTAGGATCAGTACACGCTGTCCAAATTCATTCTGGATCCGTTTGTGGCTGAAGTTCGAAAAAACAAAAAGGCTTCCAGATCCGTGTCCCGGAGCAACTTGATTCCTCTCCTCAACACAAAGCTTTATTACAAGGGTCACCAAGCCCCTGCTCGCCTTTTACGGTTTTTATTACCTTCGGTGGCAAACGCCACATAGAGGAGGGGGCATATTGACCAGATGATGTGCATGTGTAGCAGGGAGCGCAGCAGGGCAGGCGACTGGGAAATGGCTGAGACTGAGGTTGCTAGGTGACACATCCAGACACTTCTCACGACTCAGTGTGTGTGTTGAGATGGTGGACGTCGGAGGGAGAGGTGTGCGTATTATCAAGCTATGTCCTCTCTTCCTGGGAGAGTCCGTTTTTTCTTGTTTTGCTCTCTCTGCCTCTCTCGGCTCGGTGGGTCTCCAGGGAGGAAGTGGAAGGGGGAGCTGCATCGGGCCGCTGTGTTTCTGATGAGACATTTCTCTGGGCCTCAGGGTCTCGGGGACTGGGTGTAAAGTGCTGGTTTCTGTGGCGGGGATACCCCCTTAGAGAATGATACCAAAGTCAATGCCCTGCTCTGGGACCCAGCGCAATGCACACGCTCCCTAAAACCCTGATGTCCTCCCAAGTGTCTGTTCAGAAACTCAGAAACTTTCTGCCAAATGGCTTTAATGACTTATCTAGCATTTCTACTTCTCCACACAGTTGCATTCTCTCTGCGGGCAAAGATAGTATATAAACAAACTCCTCAGAAATGTACCTTTACAACTATGTCCAAATAAGCAACCGTGAAAAATGCAAGATCAAACTCGTTTATTTCAATTTGAAATGTCGAGACGAGGAGAAATATTCGGGCAACAAATATCTGTGGACATCGAGGCGCGAGAGAGCAAAGAAAGCAGAGCAAAGAAAATAAAAACAAAGAAGCTGATATTTATTCCTCCACCCACTCTCATCCACACACACACACACACACACACTCTCTTCCTTTCATCCCTTTTCTTCTTTCTGTCGCCTTTACAATACAGCTTTAGTCCAAAGGTTCTCAAGCAAGACAGCAAAGCGAGTCAGATGATAAAGAATAAAACCAAAGAGCTCTACCTTGACCTTCTCTTCAACACACACCCTCCACTGCATCCCCCTTCTCTCTTTTCTCTCCTTTCCTAGCCGTCTCTCCTATCCGCTCTCTCAGCCCCCCGTCACCTAGCGAGCCGGTCTCTGAAGCGTTGACCTCAGCTATCCAAAGGGAAATAATAATAATAATAATAATTAAGATGACGATGATAATGATGAAATGTATATTTTTAAGTATTTGTCATTGGAAAATAACGTTAAGCTTCTCGTAATTATGATGATCATGGTGATGAAGATGATGGTGACGACGATGATGATGATGATGATGATAATGACGTTTCTCTTGGTATCTCTGTAGCTGTTCTGATCCTTCTTAAGTTCTTGTCCTTTCTGCTCGTGCTGCCAGAGTACTGCTTAACTCCCATCAGCCGCCCTTCATTTGGTTTACCCTGATGTGTGGTCCTGTCTATCTGTCTGACCCCTGTCTGTTTGTCTGTGTGCGTGTGTGTGTGTGAAAGATGGGAGTAAAAGAGAGAGGAAGGGAGAACAAGAGTCAAACATTGACATGGGGTTTCCCCTTGGATCGATATTTTTTCTGAAAGTGTGTTTTTTTTATTTTTTTTTATTGTTGCCAGCCATTAAAAAGGGAGGGAACTAGTGAAATAGATCTCTACCTGTAGAGGGGAGGGGCGCTGGGAGGAAGGAAGGGCGTGGTTTCCCGGAGCAAAAGGTTCCTTTGTTCCTCCTCGGGACAAAAAGCCTCCACACATGACTTTTACTGTCAACTGTAACGTACTGTTTGCCAACTTCCTACTACATGTAGCTCATTGCCCCTGTTACAACAGTCAACTTGTTTCCCATATTGTGTGTGTGTGTGTGTGTGTGTGTGTGTGCGCGTGAGTATGTTTGTGTTGCCATAATCCTTCCCTTTGTGTCTTCCATCCTGTGAGCAGTCCTCGTTTGCCCCATCCCCCCCTTTCTGTCTCTCCCTTCTCCCTTGTGGTAGCAAGTTAGCCTTTTAGTGTATTTATCTTGAAAACCAAAAAAAAAAAAAAGAAGAAAAATAACTCTGCTTGTTCATTGTACAGTGTTGTTCATTTTAAGTCATTTTTGTAACTGAAAGTGTTTCATTCATCCAAATAAAACAGGAGACAAAAAAACTGTACAGATGATCCTCGCGTCTTGTCTTTTTCTGCTGCCTTTGCAAGTCTTTTCTGGAATCTCTCTCTATTTCTAGTTGCATCTTCTCCAAGTTGAATGCAGGTTTCACTCTTATCTCCGACACAGGAACATGCCACTATTTGGCCACAAGAGGGAGCTGCAGGCCTGGCTAGCTGAGAAGTTACCCACTGTATATCTACCGCTAGAGTCCAAACCTACTTGGGCTGCTGCCCCACAAGCAGATTTAAACCCCCTCTGCTCTTTGAACCCCCTCAAAACCTAAAGATCCTAGTGATGGAAACGTCTGAGATAACCAGCCGTTCTCAGCGAGAGAAACAGATGCAGGCTAGTGCCGCCGAGACTCATCCTGTGTCACCACACCAGGAGATAAGTTCTCACCCAGCAGACTTGGCAGGGGGGAGAGAGAGAGTCAGATCATCTTTATTCTTCCCTCTGTCTCCCTCCATTTATCTGTCAACTGAGTCAGGGGACATCTGCTCACTTACAAATAACATTGCGTTCGTTTGGCCTGCTTCCTCCCTAATTCCTAATCCCTAAATGTGTGTGTGTGTGTGTGTGTGTGTGTGTGTGTGTCTGACTATTTCGTTAATTTGTTTATCTCCCTCTCCACATTCTTCCCCTCTCCTCGCTTGTCGCTCTCTCCCATTAACTCCCTCACTCCTTCAGTCTGTCTCCTCTCTCCGTCCCCCCCCCCCCCTGCTGTGTGTGGTACAGTAGGTGGATGATTAGGTAGGATGCTGGAGTGTGTGAGTGTGACAGCTTTCAGACACCCACCTCCATGTTGAGTCACGGACGGCGGTGGTGAGCATGTGATCCTATCACCAGGGTGACTTGGGTAAATCTGCCTTGCTGTTTGTCACATTAACTACTAATATTTGCAGTGTTCAACTCCAAGATGCTGTATATCCAAATAATATCTGAAATGTATAACTAAATATCTCTAGATATCTCTAAATATCATCTCTATTATACTTTTAAAAAATAACCTAAATGTGTTTTAATTCTCTTTAATTGCACCATTTTGTAAGTATTTATATTGTTATTCTGAAACTCAGAACACATTTAAGATCAAGTCAACGTGAAAAATGTATTTAACGCCTGTTCCTTTACTTAATTAGACCAATAAAAATATTTTTAGCATGGTGGGTGATGACCTTACCGTGCAGGGCCGCCACGGTCGAATACACACAGGGGAAACACTTGTTATAGTACAAATTATTTACTGTGGCACTGATGGGCACAACCCTCGGCATGCCATTGTTGGGGTACTAAACGTTTGACATCATCCTACAAACAATGCCTATAGTCATTCTGCATGCCTGGCAAACTGGACTGTGGCATAAAGCTGGTAACTGGAGAGCCGCATATCTGGTTAGGTGGGGAGTCAGTTAACACAGTAGTTATTCTACTGAGGTTGGAAGTGGCCCAGTAAAGGTAGAATTGGCTCGCTATGTGGTACGAGAAAACAGAATGCCAGCTGTCACTTCAACCAGGAACCATGCCAGTGTGTGTGTGTGTGTGTGTGTGTGTGTGTGTGTGTGTGTGGTGCCAGTGAGAGACAGTGCCAGTGGTGAGGTGACGCTAGACAGATCTGGTTTCCCTGTGCAGCGGTGTGTGTGTGTGTGTGTGTGTGTGTGTGTGTGTGTGTGTGTGTGTGTGTGTGCTGTACTGGCTACTATTTCCTCCCCAGTCGAACTCCTATGCCCTCTCCAAAAGCCAGAGGTAGAAAGAGTATTGGTATTGTAGTACTGTGGTATTGAAGTACTGCTACTTGAGTTGAGCACTACCCAGTTCAGTGAAAGTACTTATCCAGATCCTGCAATTTCAAGAGCAATAAACTTTAAGATTTGATTCACATTCCAAGATGATCTCCCTACTGATTACCGATTTTTCTAGCATATTCCCTGAAAATCATTGGTAAATCTCAGGCCTCGATCTGTGCATGACCCCTTTCTAGTCATATCAACAGAAGTATCAATTATGGTGGGGTCCAGTAATATTTATTGTGATTTTTACTAGAAATTAGAGATGTTCAAAAGTACACGACAGGTCTCATGGTCCTCACAACTGATGTATAAAAGTAAATCTCACTCAAGTAAAAGTAGGAGTCAGTTTTATAGGATTAAAAAGAAAATACTCAAGGAGGCTGACAGACCTTTAAAAGTAGCATCATTCAAAAAAACTTTCTCAAGTACACCAACTGTTATTTGTTAATCTCTACCTCTGCCAATAGCCAGTTTTACTGTATAGTGTTGCAAGTATTGCAAAAAAAAAAAGAATAGAAAGAATAGAAGTCTCTCCATACATGGTGAGACAAGGACAGCTTCATTGTCAGTGGCATTATGGTTCATGGTGAGTTCATTATGGTGAATAGGATTCAGCTGTGCTAGGAAATATTTGATGGTTGCTTTTACAAAACCTATTGGGGATCTTTTTTTTTAGCCTTGGGTATATTTGTGAAACTACAGCAGGAAGATGAAGAACCATAGCACTTAACTTTTCAGCAGAAAATGGATCAATTTACTTCTATTCATGTAACGTCTTTCTTTGAATAGCTGAGTGTTCAGTTTGACCTTGCCTGGCTAGTAGCATATTCAGTCACTTCTGCGTGTTAATAAATACACACAGACAAATAATGCCCCCAATCGCATTGCTTCTTAACACATCAGCGCTGTGTTGTTCTGTGTTGACTCGCTGCCGTCTATTCAACAAGACGGTGGTCATGTTGCATGTCTTAGTTACTCCGGTCCCCTTCCCTCCTCTTGTTATCTTTTCTCTCCGCCTTCACCTTGTCAATAAAATGCCAAAACAATGAATGAAGGCAGGCTGCCCACACTCACAAAATAAGAGCGCAAGGGAGAGATACGGACGTGGCAGTCATTTAGTGCCTCCTCCACTCCATGACAACAGACTCCTATCAGATCTGAAAGACACACATGCACACGCACACACACACACACACACACATGCACACACTCCAAGAGTGGGCACGGCAGGGATGCCGTCCACCCAGGCATAACACATCACTCAGAGCTCCCACTGCCCAGAGAAACCCTCCACAGCACTCATGGTTCCTCTCTACTGTTCTCCACTTACAGATGACTTTCACGTTCCTCACTAACTTAGAGCGCCTGGACAACAAGCAGACTGATTTGACCACAAACGTTTTGGTATCCATTTTACAGCAGTTAACTTCTGTCACAACAGGTATTGTTGGTGACAGGAGTGCAGGAGGAGACTAGGCAGCCTCCAAATACAGAAAGTACGATGGTCAGATGGTGCACCAAATCATCACGGTCGCATTACTGAAATGTTTTTCGGTGGATGCGCAAGTCAAACAACTCCAATAACGATTCACAAGACGGTTTATTCAACTGTCTATATACTCAAAAGAGATATACTGTACACACAATGCATCCCTGGAGCAGGCTCAGCGTTTAGTTGAGGACTCACCCAAGGTAAAACGTTGAACTCCACAGTACACAATAGAAATGAATCAATACTACTGTACAACAGCACCCACACTGTGAATGACACTTCCACAAGGCACCTAGAGCAACTCAAAACAATCACACACACACACACACACACACGTGCACACACACGTACACGACAAAGCAAAGCAATAACGATGAGGATAATGATGATGATGATGATGATCACGACGATGATGATTATGACACATAGCTATGCCACCCACTGTGGTGCCTGTGCGAGGGCAGAGCACATCAAACTGAGCAAGTGTAACACATGCTCTGTGTCAGTCCTCCCCTGCACTGGCATGTAATGCATGACACATAGCTGAACCACCCACAGGCCTGCTGTCTCCCTGCCCAGCTGATGGACTGGGTAGGGGGGGGGGGGGTGGAGATGCTGAGGGTACCACGGCCGAGGAGACGGGTTCTGCTCTACGTGACCGAGGGAGGACGCGTACACCCCTTGTTATTTACGAGGTGTCAGTGTGTCAGCGAGAGGGCGTGAGGAGTGTTTATTTTGGATTATTTCAAAAATATCCGCAAATATCATGAGAATAGACGCATGAATGTTCCGCCAAACGACATGTGCTCTTGGGTCCCCACACACCCCCTCCCCCTGTTAAACATGTGAATTCATGTTTGAAACAAGCCTCCGGGTGTTATGCGGCTGGAGGGGCATATGTCCTGGGTTTAGGGCTATTCTCAGTATGTGATGAGCGTGTGGTATTGGGTAGGGGGGGGGAGGAGGGGGGGTGTGTGGTGGCTGGTGGCCAGGCATCTGGGGGTGATCCGGCCTCGGCCTGGCTGTAGTGTTGAAGAGCGGGTGAGTGACCCTGCCTTAGAGTATGATGAGGACGACTAATTGGGGATGAGAGAGGGAGGAGAAGCTGGGGCTCCTACTGGATCTGACCCAGACCTCTTCTGCACATGCATGCAAGAGAGAGCACACACACACACACACACACACACACACAAAAGAGAGGGAGTGATCCAGCAACCTAATCTAATTCTGGACTTGCTATGACACATATGGGGGTGAGAGGGGAGGAGAAACACGAGTATTTGGATTGTAAGGGGGAAGAATATGAGCCGGAGAGACAGAGAGAGAGATGTGATTGTACCGAGTGGAAAAGGGGCGCTAGAAAGAGAGAGGGAGACGATTATGCTGACTGAAAGGATAGAGGGGATGGAGAGGGGGGAGAGAGAGAGAGAGGCCGGGGAGAGGAAGAGGAGGGGAAGGGGAGCCCGTCGGTCAGCGAGGGGTTAGACAGGGAGACACTGTGCCAATAGGAAGAGTTTGTTCCTCAGTAAGATACAGGAGACAGTGTCAACACACACGCTGCGCTCAATATAGCTGCTGTCACACGGCCAGGCATACCTCTCACTCCTTTCCTGCCTGACTCCTGCACCCTCCTTAACACCCTCCCTGCCTCACGTTCTGCCTCTCTCCAAACCCTCCCCTCCTCATCTGAACAGGTTACATTCTTCCTCCCTCCCGCCTCCCTCCCTCCCCTGGCCCCCGTCTATCAATGTCACGTCTCCCTGTAGCGAAATGAACCGGGCTCCCCTTCCTTTGCTCTTTCTCCACCTTCCCCTTCTCGCTCGCTCTCTGTGTATATTACAGGCTTGACACCCGGCCAGACATTGGTTTAATATAACACATTCTCCGTTTGCCTTTCACCCGCTCTCACATTACCCTGTCTTTCCAGCTCCCACCACCCCACTTTCATATGGGCACTAGCCGCTTTGCTTTTTCCATACTTTACCCACCGCAAAAGGAGCTTTTGTTCTTGAATAGCTCCCTCATTGCCATGGTAATCCAACAGAAAGAGAGTGTGGTTTTTCTGTCTAGGGCCTCGCTGATGAAAATAGTAACTCATGCTGGGTTTCTTTAAGTGGCCCTGTTTTTTTTTGGAAAAATCATCGGTGCAAATTTGGAGCTGTCACAACATTAACAGGGAGTTTATGTGTGTTTGCAGATGTGTGTGTGTGTGTGTGTGTGTGTACATGTGAATGTCAAATGTCAAAGTAACTGCCGAGAGATCCCCCCCCCGCCTCCCCCCCCCCCCAGTTCACCGTCAGAATATCCCACATTTCGTCTCGTTCTTCCCTGAGTGGACCTCTTGCTGCCATCTCTGCCCTCCCTCTGATCCCCCTCTTCCTCTGTCTCACACTTGTCCTCCACCGCCCCCCTCCCGCCTTTCCTTCCCTCCTTCGTCGCACCACTCACTGTGGTAATCCCATTACTCATGTGCGAATACCAGCTGGGGAGGAGAGGAGGAGAGGAGGAGGTGGGGGAGGTGGGGGGGGGGGGGGGGGCGGAGGAGGACATGGACAGAGGGTAGCTGGTCTGAACTAGATAATAATAATAATAATACACCAAGGACAGAACAGGATGAGACGGTGGGGACTTTTATTTTTTAACGTCTTGATAGAAAACTACAAAATGATGACTGACACACAAACACATGGACAGACACACAGCAAATTATTTCAAGGTGATTTGTTGAAGTGTTGAAAATCTGACCCCCTACAAAGGGTCTGTAGGGGAGGAGAGAGAGAGAGAGAGAGAGAGAGAGAGAGAGAGAGAGAGAGAGAGAGAGAGAGAGATGTCTGACTGTGTCCCCTGACGGTTGGAGTGGCAAGCTT
Source organism: Hoplostethus atlanticus (assembly GCA_034670405.1). Lineage (NCBI taxonomy): Eukaryota > Metazoa > Chordata > Actinopteri > Trachichthyiformes > Trachichthyidae > Hoplostethus > Hoplostethus atlanticus. Next base: position 215,772 of record JAXDDX010000016.1, on the reverse strand, counting down.
GAAAATAAACAAGTTCTTTGATGACAAAGAAGCCATTGACTCTCTTATTCCCTCTCTCTCTCTCTCTCTCTCTCTCCCACTCCTCACTCCTTGTTCTCTGCAGCTTTGTGCTCTCTCTTCCCCTCTCTCTCTCTCTCTCTCTCCCTCTCTCTCTCCTTCTCCAAGCTACAAGTTCTGCTCCCTTCTTTTCAGGAGGGGGACATTAACCGCCACGCCACCCCAGTTGCACTTGTTGTCCTTTCAGCCGCCAGCTTTTTCTTTCATCCGGTCTGCTCTCTCTCTCTCCCTCTACGCTTTTCAGTCTACCAAGCCACCTTATTCCCTTCTCCTTTCACCGTCAAGTTAAACCTTTTTCTCCTGATTCAAGGTCCCCCCCACGTGAAGAATTGAAGCGTTTAACTTTGCAGTTATTACACATAATACCCTCTGAACTTGATTATGTAAGGACAAAAATCAAGTTTAAGGTAATCATAGCTCTTAAAGAGAAAAACTGGTTGAAGGAGCGGCGGAAAGAGAAAGAAAGAGTAAGTTAAAAGTGTGTGTGTGTGCGCGCATGTGTATGTCGGCGCGTGTACGTGTGTTTGTCCATGTCGCTGGCGGTATGAATCACCATGTATGTACATATTACACCTCTGTTGGTTGTTTAACGCCCCGTCCAGGAATTCTCCATAATCCCGCCTGGCTTCCACTGGTTGCTGTAAAATCGGTTTATGCGTGTACATGCATTGTGTGTGTGTGTGTACGTGTGTGTGTGTGTGTATGTGTCTGCGCTGCCTGTGGTGGCACTGGTTAGTGGCCTACCACACCCATTGTCCACGGTAATTACACTGACTCGAGCCATCTGTGTTGTAGAGGCACAGACCAGAAGAAACCGGTGTGTGTGTGTGTGTGTGTGTGTGTGTGTGTGTGTGTGTTAGTGCTGACTGGATAGCACTGCCTTGCATTCCCAGTCATTGACGCCCATTGAAGAAAGTGTGCAGGGTGTGAGCCGACAAATCAAGTAAGTAGACCAAACCAGACCAGCACTTTAACTGTCCCTTTTGGTTGATTATCTAAGGAAAGTGTTGCCAACATGTCGTCCTGCAGCCGCCAGCCTGCAGGACTTGGGTTGACAGCAGAGTTTAGGACATGTAAGGTGAAGTGGCACGACGGTTAAGGGAGGGGGGGGGGCGGGTGGCTGTGTGGGAAAAGGGTTGCATCTATGGGGGAGATAACTGGGGATCATGGTTGTATACACCCACACCCACACCCACACCCACACCCACACACACCCACAAACACACAAAAAAAAATCTGACAAAATCTCTCTCTCTCTTTCTTTCTCTCTGTCTTTCTCTCCAGAGCGTCTGTCTGTCACTCTGATTAGGAACGGAGAGAATCACATAAAGCATGGCGGGGATGAAAAGGGCGGGTTGGGAGAGAAAGAGAGAGAGAGAGAGAGAGAGAGAGAGAGAGAGTAGGGGAAGATGGGCAACCATAAGAATAAGGGCTCATCCTGCCAAACACAACAGCAAGTTCATTTGAGATCCAGTCGGGTCAATTTAGTGGTGACAGTTACAAAATTATAGGAATCACTCAATTGTGAAAATTGGTCTTCTTAAATGGGAAATTCCCATCAATATTCTGCCCTAAATAAAGTCATCATAATCAAACCTAACCTGGGAAGATATCAGAGGGAAATGTAACAGATAGGATTGACTATCACCAGTTCTTCCATTAACAACCATCATCATACAAAATAGTCAATGGCCAAATGAAACTAAATATACTCACAAATTCATATTCGAAGAGTCCACTAACCTTGAGACTGTTAAGAGTGCAGCTGAAATATTTACCTGAGAAGAGAAAGTGAGGGAGGGAACATGAGGGAGGGAAAAGAGATGTAGGCATGGAGAGGTGGCAGAGGAAGGAACGGGAGGGAAAATGTAAGAGGCGAGTGAGAGAGGGAGGATGGAGGGGTGGTAAACGATGACGGCGCTGCAACCAGCAAACTGATAGAGTGGGAGCAGAGGCAAGAGGGCAAGGGGGACACGGGACTTGGGAGAGAGAGAGAGAGAGAATGAGAGAGGTGGATAAACAGTCACTGTGAGGGAGGAGGAGGGGAGGGGTGGGAGAGAGAGGGGTGGTGTTGAGTGAAGCACTGTATTTATCAGTGTTCAGAATGTACTGTGCTGTAGATTTGTCTGTAAATGTCATCTCCTCTGCTTGGGTTACAATGGTGCGCACACACACACACACACACACACACACACACACACACACACACGTGCACAGGAAAATGAAAGGAGAGGAGCTATTTATCCACCCTATACTGATCGTTGAATCTTATTTGTCTGAGTTTTTCCTCCTCTTGTTCCCTCTTTGATTTCTTCCCTCCGAACTCTCTCATGCCTCCAGCTCTGTGAAGAGCCGAGGGGATGCTGAAGAGCTCTTCAACTCAATACAGAGATCAGAAAATGATAATAGATACACAGTGGATGAATGCCAAACCACAGACAGACAGAAAGACGGGAAGACAGGAAGACAGACAAACAGAAAGACGAGAAATAGCACAGTCCACTTTAGAGTAGATTGCCCTATTGTCAGGTTCAATTCTCAGCGTGAGAAAAAGCCGTGCTGGTGTTTCCAGTGTTTTTCCTGCTCGGGAGAAGACAGGACGGGATGGTGTTCTGCGTTTCCTGAACGTGGAGATTCAGCACAAGAGCCAGAGGCTCTCAGTCTCACGATCCACTTCTTATCAGACAGAGCAGAGTGGGTTTCCTGAGCTTGTCAAAGAATGGCCAGCGGAGGGAGGAGAAATCCTGTTTGTAAATCACATAGCAGGAACATTGCTGTTGTCTGGGGACTTTGTTTACTTTGTTTTACTACCACTGCCTTATCCTGTTGACAAGGCAGGGCATGGGTGTGTGTCGCTGATGCAACGACATGCTCAAAAGCACACAGATGCACACGTGCATGCACACACAAAGGCACAGAGACACACACACACATACACACACACACACAAGCCCTCCATCCAATGCCCCAGGTGTCAGCGTAAAAGAGGGCAAAAGAGGAGATACACTTCACCTCCCATGTATAACGGCACACTCTCACATGCACTTATCAACATCCTGACAGCTCCATGTCGGTGGCACGTGAGGAAGCAGAGCGTCACGGTGATCAGAGACATGACAGTGGTCCTCGCCAGTCAACCCAGCCAAGCTGGACATCTGATGAAGTGAAAGATTTGACATTTCTGACATGACCCTAAGGGGCCAGCTGATATGAGATGAGGGCTGTGGGTCAGTGTGTATGTGTGTGTAGATGAGGCCAGATACAGTTGGTTGGCTACACCTCAGTCAGTAGAAACTAAAGAGGAAAAGGAGTTCACGCTCCATGTGAGGTTGGCAGCAGAACAGGATGCAGGTTCATATTCAAATTAACTGCAAGATATTTTTCTTTCTATTTTTTCAGTAAAGTCGTTTTTTAGTCTTCAGTTAATATCCAAGAGTAGACAAGACAGAAAGATGTTCACTGTGTTCTGCAATGTCTGCTAAAATCGAAAGCAGTATTGATAATCTGCAGTGCATTGCACCTGTATTGTAAACCAACTGATGCTGATTGCTAAGCTACACTACGGCATTGCCTCGTGACGACTGAGTTTGAGATTCTTGTTCCAGTGCTAATCAATAGCCGATGCTGTCACATTTAACAACGCTTTCAATTCAACCGATCTAATTATCATGATATGAAAAGGGGTAATTAGAAAAGTACCCGTGATTGACGTAAAACAACATGATGATGCGAGCCACTCTCGCGCCTCTCTCGAATCGTAGGACGCGGATGTGATGTCACCACGACAGTGGCTGTGGCGGTCTCCAAGGCAACGCCGCGTGCTGCAGTGACGCCAGCCCCGGCTCGTGGTGAGTGGGCGTGACCCACCCCTTTAGCCCCCCCTTCTCCCGTCCGTGTGGGCGGCCCCGTGCAGAAGAGAGCGAGCGAAACACGACACCCCGAGGTCAGAGAGAGGCACGGGGGGAGGAGAGAGAGTAACACTGAGTGGTGTGTGAGTGAGTGGAGGATTAAAAAAAAGTCTGTAAAGAAAGAGAGGTTCCTCTCTAATTGGTGATTCTATTAAAGAAGTAAGCTTTTCGACAACGAGATGTCAAACAGCGACGAAGATGCGATCGAGACGGAGTAAACAGCGACCGGACAGTTAACGAAAGTAGTTGTAAACACGCTAAGAGAGAAAGGGTTTTCGGCTAGAGTCGGGACGGTTGACCGTTTTCCGCTGCAACTTGAGCTGATTCAACGCTGGTACGGGACGAGGCACGAGCAGCGAGGTCTCGACCGTTCAACTCCGTGGAAGCAGCCCGTCGGTTGGCAGAGAGCCGGGAAACGGAGAGAGAACGCGGCGGCTCGAGAAGAGAGCCATTGAAGCAGAACAAACTTTGTCCCGTGTCTTTCCAGATCGGGAACCAGAGGAAGAGACCGAGAGACTGACTTTTCTTTCCACAAGCAACTTGTGGAATTCATCCAGTTTAGCAAACTTTAGCTGCTTAGCTAGTCTAGTTTTATCAAAACAATGAAAACACCTGGAGACTCTGGTAAGTTTGCGTAAATGCTGCTATGAATTTATACACTATTGTCGTTTATGTTTAACGTTACTGGCCGTGGTTGTTGTTAGTAAAACGAACGCTAATAATTTTGCGAATTAACCACCAGATAGTTAATCAACTTTAGCTGCATATCGAGCAACAGCAAAGCACAGTGCGAACTAGTAAAGTTGTTTTCAGCACGAGTGCCGTGGTCCGTGGCTAGATTAGATATGAAAATCTGGTGCAGGTTAGTACTGTACTCAAGATCAAGAGGAAGTGGTTAGCTACTGTACAGTTGTTACAGCGTATCTAGCAACATCCTCTGTCACCCTGACAGCCTAATTTTACCGTCAGTGCCTTTCAGGATTCACAGTGAAAATCCTAGAAGCACTTAGGCGCGCGCGTGTGTGTGTGTGTGTGTGTGTGTGAAAGCGAGTTGGCGTGTTGATACTTGAAGAGTTCTCTCCTCCTGGTGGTGTTGTTGAGGTGATTGGGTCTTGCCAGGTACAGAGGGAGATAGCTGATATTAAGCTAGTGGCATAGATTTGTCAGGTTGGCCTGTCAGCATGCTGAACTGAGACCGGGTCGGGGGTGGGGGGGTTTCCAGTAGTCAGTCAGCTGAGTTCCGTACGTGTGTGTGCAATTCCTGAAATGCTTGCATAGGTTCGTTCTTGCCCCCCTCTCTCTTGAAGCCAGTGTATTTCTCTTCGGAAACAAGGAAGTGCAAGTACCTCAATTTATGCCAGCTATGTAATTTATTATTTCAGCCGGCACAATAACAAACTGTATGCTTGACACGATTCAGGCTTTAAGTGACGCAAGTAGCTCTAATATTTCGCTGTGCACGGAATAATAAGTTGTTTTTTCCAATGGGAACAATATGATGCCTTTCTTAGTAGTGGCTGGTATGGATTTGGCATAGGGCCATGTGTCTGTGACTGACTAGGCTGTGTGGGACCCTTTCCACTCTGGGCCGCACCCCTCCCCCACCCTATCCCCTCCTGACTCCCTACACCCAGCCATATTCCACCCCTCAACCACATTCCTGCACACCCCCTCCCTGGAGCAGCCCTGAGGAGCGGGCTATGACATCACACCATGTCCCACCACAAGTAGACCCTTTTTTTTTTTACAAGAAATTGTGTGTGTGTTTATGTAGTAGCGGATAATGTGAGCTGTTCTGGAAATGTGCTAAAAATATTGACCTGGGCTTAGGCTATAGGTTACTTGTGTGTAATTAGTGTCTGCTGGCATCTGACCACTCTTGTTCACCATTCAACTGTGTTGGTAAACACAGCTACTCGGCCACTGAGGCATAAAAATCAGATCTTATAATGGGGCCTAAATAGTTGAATTATTTACCTGGTTAATCCCTGGCACTGTTTTGATCTCTATTCCTGTTGTCACTGTGTCTGCACGAGTTTTAACCCTTGCCCTATGTAGATCGGCTCATTTAGAGAGGGCACATTTGCAGAATGACATAGGATATATATTGTGACAGTGTATCTGTAGGATTAAAAAATGTAATCATACTTCCCTGGTGTACTTAGTGATGTAGGATTATGTCCTATACCGTAAACCGCTCCATCCCTGGGGCCTGTGTCCATTCTTTCCATCATTGGACACTTCCCCTACACTCTGTTTTCCACGGTCACTTCATTAGCCTGAATGGATGATAGGATTTCTGCTGAGAGAGAGATTTTATATGATGAAGTAGGAAATGGTTGAGCTATAGCGGTCTCTGATGTTGCGGACAGAGGCAGGTTGGTGTTGTGTTTGAGTCCGCTGAAAGTATCCTACTTATTCCCATAAATATCCAATCAGTGCTGTTTACCTGGTCTTTGTTGGTAACCGATTTAGTCTCAGGAGTTAGTTAGTGGCTAACTGTATTCTACAGGTTGCATTAGTCAGCTGATAGGCCATTGGTAGGCAGTATCTCTTCAGCTGTTCCACAGGCCTATACCAAGCTTTGTGTGTGGCTCAAAGGTTGTGCTAATGATTGATTAGTCACCGGTGATAAGGACACACACAAAAGAATAATTGGCGTACTGTATGTCTTTCTTTCTCCCCTCGCTCTCATTAACACCCCCACAACCGCCCCCCGCCCCCCTGCCTCAACTTTTGTCTCTTATGCTCATTTTCCACTCCTCCATCCCTCTCCAAGAGCTACCATCTTTCTTCTGCCACCTCTCTTTCTTTTTTCTCTCTGACGGGGATAAGGACTGGTTTGTGTCTTTGTGTGATGGAGGTGGCTGGTGGGACCCCTGGCTCTGGAGTGGCCATTGTGTGCGTGTGTGTGTATGTGTGTGTGTGTGTGTGTGTGTGTGTGTGTGTGTGTGTGTGTGTGTAGTAGGGGACAATGGGGGGGAGTGGGGCAGGCCCAGGGGCTGATTGTGTGAGGACTTGTGGGGCCAGGGACCTCTCATTGTACTCATAATGGTGCAGTGCAGCTCATAGTTTGGTGGCGCTTTTGACAAGTGAAGAGACCTCACTCCTGCATGTGTGTGAGAGAGACATTTTGTGTGCGTGCATGTGAGAGGGAGAGAGAGAGAGAGAGAGAAAGAAAGGGGGTGGGGGAATCATGGGCATCCCAGCCTATTTTTCATCAGTCATTCTAATGAGTAGCTTGTTGATGACTGCTTTTCTTTCTTTGTGCGGTAATGCAACACAGCTCCCTGCTTCCCCACGGCCCCCGGAGCAGGCAGGAGTGATTGACGTGTCATAGAGCCGTTTTACAAGTTAGCCAAGATACACACATCATGCACACACACACACACACACACACACATATCCACAGTCCTGCTTTATGATGTGGCAGGGCAGGAGACAGAAGGGTGGCTGATGAGTTGGGGGCTGAGAGGGAAAGTTTCACCATTGCCCTGTGTGCCTGTGTGAGCAAGCGCGTATGCCTTTTCAACACACACACACACCACCGTGATGATAAGCGCAGCGATTAGCCTTATCTGTGAAAACTCCCTCGCAGTGCTGACCACAGCAAAACCACTACCTCCCATTATGCCAATACAGTTTTACAACCTGGTTTATAGGACAGTGGCCTGCTGTGATCAGGCTTAACCAACGTAGTTTTAACCTGAAACAATTGAGCTGCATACAAAAATGAGTTATCTACCCCCAGGGGATCAATAAAGTATCTATCTTTTGAAAAAACATCTATTAGTTGTCAGGGGTCAATTTATTTATTGTCATTTATTTACAAAATGGTAACACTTATATATATATAATCATATGTTTGAAATATTGACTAATGAATTTCAGGAAGCAGATATTTTTCAAAATAGCATTTTGGTATTATATCCTTCAAGTCTAAACCCACTATTATAAAACATGGACTAGTTAAAACATTTCCATTGGAAAGAAAAATAATTCCCCAATGCAGCAGCTGCATGGTCCACTTGGCCTATCAAAACAATTCTCCATAAAAGTTTTGATATGGTCATCTCTAGTGATAATTTGACAAATGACTTCTGGTAGAGGGGCCTTCAGTTGTGGAAATGTCTGTATTTAGTCAGGAATGTGACCAAAGGGAACAATGCGCTCAGCCACTCGACACTAATGGACCTCCCCACCATTAGCCCTGTGCCGCCCTTGACCAGGGAGACCAGAGAGACCAGAGCCAACAAGGCAGCGTTACCCTTGACCGCTCGGGTGCTTCTGACTGCTGTCCAGCACCACCATCAGTCCCATTCTCTCCCCCCCCAGAGACCCACACATTAAGCCCCTGATCTGGCCATCGCGTCCTATGGATTATCTGCCTCTCAAACTGCTGTTGATCAGCTGCATGGTCGGGAGGTTGAAAACTAAAGAGTTCCATTTAAAATTCACTTTTTACGCTGATAACACAGCAGCAGAACTAAATGTGTCCTCGGGCCATGTGTGTCTGTGAGTTGGGCCGAGTTTTCCTGCGGTCCCATTGGTTGTAGCCACAGCATGACCCTACATTGACAATATTGGTTATTGGTCAGGGATGTTAATGGGGTAGGCATGTGTTGGGATGGGACGCATGAATGGCTTTTTTGACAGATAATTGTAACGCTTTTGCAGAATGTGTGCGAGCACACACACGCACACCACACACACTGCTGCGTTTTATTGGAATTCCTGGACCTCCCACATTCCTGCTTAGAACGCTAATAGTTGCCGGCTGTGCTGCATTACATGCTAGGGGAAAACACAACAGTTACTATCTCAGCAAGCCTTCTGTGAACACACACTCACAGCAGCATGCACACGTTCACACAAAGATACACTCTTAAAACGTCCTAAAGACAATTGTGATAAACACGATTCAAAAATGTTCAAAACAAACGCAATTATCACCTTTTCACAAAAATTTGTTTGAAAAAAGAAAAAATGTACCAGGTGAAATTCCTTTGTTTCCCACAGGGAAAGGGTCTCTCTTTTCAAACGGGTATCAAGATTTGTTTTGAAAATGCAGTAGGGTGTGGTGGTGTGTATGGATTGATCTGCACTGTTCAGTGTGTGTGTGTGTGTGTGTGTGTGTGTGTGTGTGTGTGTGTGTGTGTGTGTGTGTGTGTGTGTGTGTGTGTGTGTGTGTGTGTGTGTGTGTGTGTGTGTGTGTGTGTGTGTGTGTGTGTGTGTGTGTGTGTGTGTGTGTGTAGGGGGGTGGGTGGGATACACATGCATGTGTGTTGTAATATAATATGGGGAGTTTACAGAGCTGCATTGTTACGGAGGTGACTCAGTATGAGGCGTACAAAGGCATATTTTTGTAAAGGAATATCAAGCGAGGTGTGTTTGAGCGTGTGAGTCTTTGGGGAGGGCAGCTGTACTATGCGTCAGAGGGAGAGTGTGTAAAGGTATTATTTGTGAGCAAAGTGTGTGAATGTGTGCGTCGGTGCTTGTGGGTGTATGTATCACAGTTTCTTGGTGTACACCGTGACGGCGGCGCCACTGAAACTGATCTGAGTCTGATGCCAAACACACACACACACACACACACACCTGTGGGGATCAGGTAGCCGATCTCTCTAGCCCTCTGATCCTTCCAGATGAGACTTTTTATTTTGGATCCTCCCTTTAGGTCAGAGTGAAGCCTAGAGTGTCGGCTCTCCACCGGTCAGTTTTATCAGGGTGTAAGATGTCAAGACCACGACAGCACGTAGTCAGCCAGTCAGTTATGAGGCAGGCCTCCTTTACCCCTCCTTTACCCCTTTTCCTACGGGGTGGATCATACCACCGCTAGCCACACCACAACCACCTGGCCTGGCCCCTGGCATGCACACACCCAGAGACAGACAGACAGACAGACACACACACACACAACAGTGTTCCCCTAATCCTGTACTGATGGCGCTGCACCCAACAGTGACTGTGTTTGCCAATGGCAGGGTCGGACCCAAGTGGTGGTGTAATTTATACTCCTAATCTTCTTGGATTAACCCCAGTACCACTGGTCATGCCGAGGGAATCTTTACAGTAAGGGATCAGCGCACCGCGGGGCTGTTAATGTACATTCCAGTCAGGATCAGAACAGGATTGGACCTGCTCTGCTCTGTTCTTATGTTTTAGCACAGCTTCAGGTAAACTGGAATCAACAGGCACTACCGAGACACAGGACCCTTTTCAGTCCACAACTTTTTTTTGAACTCTCACTGTTCAAACGGTATATGAAACCTCCATGCATGGGCGTGCTGTCCAAATCCTGTGTTTAACGGGAGAGTGTGTTGAGGCTGTGAATGCATGTGCGCACTAGGGCTTCACGATTAATTGTGCATGATCGATTTGAGGATGTCTGCTGTAGCTTTGGCGTGTGTGTGTGTGTGTGTGTGTGTGTGTTAGGGCTGCACAGTCATGGCTAAAATGATAATCCCAATTATTTAGCAAAATATTTCTATTGGTCTCATTGATTTGAGGAATGTTTTCTATACTTCTAGCATCTTATATCAACATCTTGACTATTTTCAACTACAGCAGCATTAAAATAAATGAAATGTTTTTGTGTGTGACTGCGACCGGCCTGTCCTGCCACCCTGGGCCCGGTGACTCTGGGAGTGGAGCTCCTAACCTCTGTGTAACCCCGGTATTCTAGTGCAGTCAGTAGACACTCCCTGCAGAAAGGCAGCAGTGTTTGAATAGTTCCTCTGGCTATTTTTATCTGGGAATCTGCCTCTGTGCTGGACCCACGGAGCGGGGGAGGAGGGCAAATATCTAATCTAATTTCAGAGGATGGGAAGTCACCAAAAGGACTACTGTGCCACTTGCATAGTGTCGATACTTTGCGTTTGTGTGTGTGTGTGGTTGGATGTCGAGTATTGAAATGCCGTCTGGCGCCAACTTAAACTTTCTCTCTCTTCTCACCCTCCTCCCCTTCTCTGTGCCTGTTTCCCCCCTCTCCCCTCCCCCATTCCTCCTGCTCTTCTCTTCTCTCCTCTCTTCTCCCCTCTCTTTCCTTTTTCCCCAAGTGAGGAATGCAAGATCACATTTGAAGGGGTTTCTTATCAACTAGTCCCTTCCTCTGTCTCTGTCTCGCAGTCTTTACCTTGCTCCTTTCCCTCTTTCCATGTACAGACCTGTTCTCTATGTACGTCAGTGCTCATTATGAACTTTGAGCCAACTCATCAGTCTGTATGTGAGTGAGAGATTTATGTGTATAGGAAGGTAGGGCCACAGGCATGAACACCATGTCAGAGGTGAGAAATGTGTTTGTGTGGGAATAAAACGTGGGAACAAAATGTCCCAAGTCTCGTTACTAAAAAGATTTAGGATTTTAATTGAACAACACATTGAAAGGTAGGCAAGCAGTGCACAAACTCAGTTGGACTGTGTTTAGGCACACTAGACGTCACTTAATCACCAGCCAAGGCCCTCTGTCTGATAGGGATAGCTGTGTGTGTGTGTGTGAGTGAGATAAGTGCAAAGAGGACATCCTCTGCCTTTTATCAGCTGTGGCTGGTTGATCTAATTTAGTCCTTCTGGACAGCCCCATGCGTAAGCACTGCCTTTTGTTACTGAGATTTAGAAACCCACACTGTCTCAGACCTAGTCGGACACAATGAGGTAGCTATCTTGCCTGTGGTAAAACGAGGTAGTTAGCCTGCCTGGTGTAAAACGAGGTAGACTAGTTCCTAGATAAGGCCTATATGCCCTAGGTGACAAAATGCTACTCTTGCTAATCTTCTGACTTTTCAGCCAAATGGAACCTTGTGTGTGTGTGTGTGTGTGTGTGTGTGTGTGTGTGTGTGTGTGTGTGTGTGTGTGTGTGTGTGTGTGTGTGTGTGTGTGTGTGTGTGTGTGTGTGTGTGTGTGTGTGTGTGTGTGTGTGTGTGTGTGTGTGTGTGTGTGTGTGTGTGTGTGTGTGTGTGTGTGTGTGTGTGTGTGTGTGTGTGTGTGAATCTCTTACTGATTTGTGTGTGTTTGTGCACACACACACATCCACATGTCCCCATAGAGAAGTGAAACCTTTTTAAGCATCGATTGACTCTTCCATCCCACCATCCTCTCCTCCCTCTCACTATCATTTCTGTGTCACCAATCCATGGGCCAATACCCCAGTGGCAGCTCCTCTTCCATTAGCCTCCTCCTCTGTTTGCTTCGCTCTCTCCATCTCGCTCTTCCCCTCTCCTCCTCTCTCTCCTGCTCCAGGTCACTTTGCCTCCTCTCTCTCTCTCTTTCTTTTTCCCCTGTTCGTCCAGATGTTGTTGGTCTGCCACACATTCAACCAATGGGAAACTAACTTGTTTGCCCTTCAACAACCATGGCTGGTAAAATCCCAAACTCACACGCCAGTCTCACTGGTTTACTAGCCAAACAGTTACCTGCCAGAATGACTGGAAGAGTATAGAAACCTACACACACACACACACACACACACACGCAAACACACACACACACTCAGCCTGCATCAAGCCCTGGACTCCATCCAGGATGTGTGGTTGTGGACAGAGTAACGCACGATGGATGCTCTCACAGCAGGACAAACATCAGACTATATTTACCCACTGGACATCATCTTCTTTAAATGTTCATAAGACTTCCTTCCTCCAAGATACTGGCATTCTCTCTCCAGGTGTGTGTGTGTGTGCGCGTGTGTGTGTGTTGGCCTGAGAGAAACTGAATAATGCATTGGATCATTGGAAAGGTATTTATAGGAAAGCAGAGTGGTTAAACTTTAATGACAAAGCTGTAGCATATAGCATATCCTCCTCTACACACACTGCGCACACACACACTCAGAGCTGGAAACAGGCCCATGTCATCACTTTTTTTCTCAAGGAGCTTGTCCATAAGCTAACCTGCTAGCCCATCCTATGTGCTGTACCCACTCTCCTTCTATGGGTTCATTGCCAACCCTTTTAGCGCCTTGACCTGTACATAGCTTCTGATATTTTGTCATCCGACCTACTAAAGAACGGGTGTTTTGACTCAGTCCTGTCATAAGCCACAAGCCAAATGGGATCAAGCACAATCCGCTACACTGCAAGGTCTTAACCCACCATTAGGGATATGCCATTTAGTTTGTTTTTAATATCTCTGTCTGTGGTTGTTTATTTGAAACTAGTCCATCCAGTCTTTTTCTTAAGTATATTTTAATTTCCAAAAATACAACATTTTTGGTAGTAGTAGTGGAGTTTATTCTGTATCTCAAAAATATGAAAAAGTACCACCATTTCTTTTCATCCTCTGCTGTTGATCATTTCATAAGACGGGGTCTCACGTTTTCAAATGGTAGCTTTGTCATTTTGGAACAAAACTGTTTATTCCTGTCATTTGCTGCTCTCTTATTTATACTTAGTTTATACGTTTAATAATATATGACGTAGCATTGTTCCTCATGACAAGTAGCATTAAGAAACGACTCTTTCTAACCCTTGCGTATAAACCAGTGACTGTTGCCAAACGATCTGGTTCGTGCCTCCTTTTAGTCCAGTTCGGGAGTCCTTGGACTTGATTTGCTGAGAAACTGGAGAAATCCTTTCTAGCTTGCTGCCGTTGAAATGTTATCTTCCTTCTCTACTTCACAGCTAAGCAATATCCCTCTTGTTCCTCTCGTTCCTCTCATCACCTTCTGTCGGTTTCCATACATTACACTTCTGATAAACTATTTTCTCCCCCATTCTAATCTCTCTGCCCTCTCCGTCCATCCTAAATGTTTACGTTCTTCCTCTCCTCTGGTTGGTTGAAGATGACATCAGGATTAAGCAGCTTGCCCGGCAAGTAAAGTTTGTGTGTGTGTGTGTGTGTGTGTGTGTGTGTGTGTGCGCGCCAATGCGTCTGCACAGTAGCCCTGCCATTGGTCACAATAGTTTTATCCATGTCCATTTTTAGCATCAGACGTGGCCCAGTGAAATTATGTAACAACCAGGCAGTTGCATGCGGGTGGGCGCACACACACACATACGTACACGAACACACAGTGATTGTTGTTTTAGGGGATTAAAGCTTTTGATGAACAGAAAAGTGAGCTAGATCCCCTGACCAGTCGGAGGGAGGGAGGGGAAAGTAGGGAAGAATGGATCAAGAGCAGTAGAAGGATTTAGGAAGCATGGGGGAAGGAGGGAGAGGCGATGAGATAAACAGGGACCCACATAAGGGCAACCAAAAACATGAGATAGAGGGAGAGAAAAATGGACGGGGGAAAATAGTGCTTGGCCATGGGGCTTTGTAAGAGACTACTGGGAGAAATGGAAAGGTTCTTAAAGACCTCGTTAAACAGAAATCCAAGCTCAGGTAATAATGTGTCTCTGGTTAAAAAGCAAATATGTCTGGGAGTGATGTGAGTTGAACAGTTGGAGGTGACAGTGCTCAGCAGCAATGAAAACATGATAATACAAATCAGAAGAAGGCCCTGTGATTTCCTCACCATATTTGCTGTAACATGGAAACGAGTTCCCAGTGCAGCACCTTCGGCACGCCAAGAGATGTCAGTCAAAATGATGCATCCCTCACTGCAGGCGAAAAGGAAGAGCGGAGAAAATGAATTGAATTGCCTGAACCATAATTTTTGCGTTTTTGTTTTTAATTTTTTTAGCCACACATACATATAGTCTTTGTAGTCTTTGACACGCACACACTTTCTCGGTCCCACATCACACACACACACACACACTCTGGCACATGGTAGTCTCTCCAGCTGGCCCCCAGGTATCATCCTCGCTGTGTTTGTGGGTGTTGTGTTAGTAGGGTTATTTTGCTTGTCTGGCTCAGTTTGTTATTTGCCCAGTTGCTGCGCAAAGGTACACACTTTCCCTTAGGTTAGTTGTTAAAGGAGGGAAAATGCAGGGGTGTGTGTGTGTGTCTGTGTGTGTGTGTGTGTGTGTGTGTGTGTGTGTGTGTGTGTGTGACTCATTGATGCCAACGTTGTGAATATGAAATTGCCATGTGTGTAAGATCAGTATCACATCTATTGTCATTGTGTGTGTGTGTATGATCAGTTATGGTTTCGTGGAGGTGTAACTCTGTAACCCAGGCCAATTGTTTCTTAACGGGGAATCCCCCTGCTGCTCCACACCTGATCTGAACCCTTTTGAATTGGCGTCAAAGACAGCAGTTTGTGTGTATCTATGTATGCATGTGTGTCTTTCTGTGTGAAAGGTAACTGACCGGCATCACCAGTGTATGTTCACACACTCACACACTCACACAGAGTGAGGTACTGCCTCATGTTATGTGTTCCACGGAGCGGAGGTAATCGGTGTGTGTACACTCAGCTCTTACATAAGACCATCCAAGCAGTACACTGACTGAGGGGAGAAAGTTCATTTCTCTCTCTCTCTGTCTCTCTCTGTCTCTCTCTGTCTCTCTCTCTCTCGCTCTCTCTCGCTCTGTCTCTGTCTCCTTTTATCTCTGTGAGCTTACTTCCTTCCTCATCTCATTCGTTTTTCTATTTATTCATTTCCTTCCTCATTTCTTCTGTCTCTTTCTCTTTCTCCTGGCGTCTTTAACACTTAGAGGTAGATATGAGTGTTTTTTTTTTTTTTACTTTTTTAAAAAGTAAAAGTATTTTTAATGGGAAGCTTATGCTACCAGCAAGGCATGGGTGATGAATGTCAGGCCAAGCTTGTGTCTTAAATTGGAGGCGGGTGATTGTTTTTCACTGAAAGCCTAAATAATTAATTTTGTCATCACAGGTACATTTATTTTGTTATTTTGTACAAGACCCTACATCTATAATTTAGATAGAAGTACTTCACCAACATCTAATAATCAGTTATTTTATTTGGAGTTCACAATATGTGACATTAGATTTTATAGATGAGATGAGTCAAGTCTTATAAAATGATAAAATGTTTTCTTCAGATTTTCCAAAATGATTAACAAGTTCACTAATAGTGGGAGTATTATAACTTGCAGTGCAATTTCCAAACAAAGCACAGTATAAGCTTGCCAGCAGAAATCTAGCCTACATCTGTCTCCGTCTGTGAATCGTGTAAAGTTGTTGACAACTTTGAACAGTAACAAAGTAGAAGTCATCAAAGGTAATTCACAGTGCGGATGTCCATTGTCAAGTTATGCAGGACATTTAGGCATTGATCTCATGCTCCTATCCAGAGTCACTTATAATGAATTACTTGTGGCTTCATTTGGATGACCAGTCAGACCCCGGCTGAAGGCTGGATCAGGATGTCGCCCAGGTTTGCCATTTGTCTAATCTAGTTTTGTGCGGGGTTGTGACAGGGATGTAATAGAGTGAAAAGGACTGGTCTATACCAGCGCAGGGCAGCTGTGTGTGTACTGCTGAGCTCAGTGCGCAGTAGAGCAGACTGGCTGCCATTGTCCAGGTGGGTGGTGTTGTATAGTCCAGTAGAGTACATAGAGTAGGCTGCCTTGGAGCCTGGTCATCCTCCATCGGCCTGCCACACACCTATAGTCCTCCCTCTCTTCCTCTCCCATGCTCTCTATTTCTCCATTTTGCTCTTCATCTATTCCTCTCTTTCTCTGTGAGGTTACGTCATCAGTCTCTCTCTCTCTCTCTTTTTCTCTGCCCGGCTCTTGCGTAACATCCAGCTTTATTTGCTCCAGCTGAGGATTCTAATCTCTCCCGCCAGGCAGAGGGAGGGAGAAAAGTCGGGGAGGAGAGGAGAGGAGAGGAGAGGAGAGGAGAGGAGAGGAGAGGAGAGGAGAGGAGAGGAGAGGAGAGGAGAGGAGAGGAGAGGAGAGGACCGAGCCGAGCCGAGCTGACCTTTCTAACCGGCATGGACGCACTGCCTCGTTAACTCAATCACTCTACCAATTAATGGGATCTAGAGCAGGGCCCACCACCAACGCAGCTTTGAGTGTTTGTGGTTATAAAATAGTTTTCATCATTTATGCACTCGCTAAATGTGTGTGTGTGTGTGTGTGTGTGTGTGTGTGTGTGTGTGTGTGTGTGTGTGTGTGTGTGTGTGTGTGTGTGTGTGTGTGTGTGTGTGTGTGTGTGTGTGTGTGTGTGTGTGTGTGTGTGTGTGTGTGTGTGTGTGTGTGTGTGTGTGTGTGTGTGTGTGTGTGTGTGTGTGTGTGTGTGTGTGTGTGTGTGTGTGTGTGTGTGTGTGTGTGTGTGTGTGTGTGTGTGTGTGTGTCCCGGCCTACTGTGTTGTGGGCCGAGACACAGTGTTGTAGGCGCATGGTGTCCGCTGATCATCTATGCTGCCTGGTGTGAGTGCACATGCTGATGGACATGCACACACGGGGGTGGCCATGATGACGTGCACATTCGGCCATTGTCACATAACGTGTACATCACGGAGATAACGACCACAGAGCGGAGACAACGCGGCAACCTGGCTTCAGTCCAAGAACACGTATACACATTACTGTTGGACACGCTGACACACGCACACACGCGCAGACCAACGTTCATTGAAGCACACTTTATCTTATCCTCTCTCACTCTCTCTCTCGCTCTCTCTCTCTCACTCTCACTCACACAAAGGCACATAGACAATATGCTGGCTGGCAGTGATGTCCGTGTGAGGTGAGTGTTATGTAAGGCTGATCAACTCTGCTTAATCAGCTTTAGGAGACACACTTAACAAGCTGAGTGAAGGGAGGGGGTTTGGTGGAGGAGGAGGAGGAGGAGGAGGATACAAGGAGGTGAAGAGGGCTAAAGAATAGGGCAACAGCACGAGAATAGGGTTCGCTGGAAAACAGGAGAAAATGAGGAAATGACAGAGGGAAGGGCGAGAACAGTTGGGGGGAGGAGAGAAAGTGGTGACAGGCGGTGACACGGCATGTGTCCCCAGTCCCTGTTTACGATGGGATAAACACACACATAAACACGCTGCGCTCTGCCCTCTGTGTCCCCCTCCCAGCCCACTGTGACGCACTGTGCTGATTGCCTGGATTCAGTGTGTGTGTGTGTGTGTGTGTGTGTGTGTGTCTGCCAGTGTGTATGTGTTTTGATGGACGTCTGCGCTGCCCAGTGGAGGCGAAGGAGGGCCGTGTCATGTGACATCAGGCAAGGCAACACAAGTCAGTGTTGGTGACAGTTGTTTACAGTGGACAGAGGTTTGACACTGCTACAAACGGTTGAGGCCACTCCAGTGTTCCCAGTGTTATACCCCTTTTGAAACACCCAGGAGAATGATGGCATGTTGATCCGGGTCAGTCCCATGTAAGAGGCAATTTAGACGATGCCCCATACAAGTGAATATGTCGTTACCATTCACACCAGATCCAGGACAGCTCTACATACGGAAGTGTACTTCCTCAATAGAAATTTCTGTACAGGCTATATTATATGTATTACATTATCATCAAAAGCAGGCATGTTTACGTTCTATCTTCAGCATGGCAGACACGACGATCCAGACAATGTTCTGTGAACTTGTGAAGTTGATTTTATTTAACAAATCACCATCTGTTGTTGTCACTGCAGTGACTCAGCATTATAAACACCACTCTTGTGTAGTGTGCCTTTTATGTCACACTCGTGCCAGAAAAGTGAGCCAATGCGATGTGGGCCAATGACATGGGTTAAGCACCAAGTTTGAACTGGGTCTGAACTCAAGTAATTCCCGGGTCAATGGTCTGGTGTTAAAAGCGCACCATAAATAAATTTGACTTTGGAGTAATAATAAATGGTATCCATGTTTTATCTCTAAGTTGCAGCACTAAAACTATTCCCACTTGGACACTTTATGATGATAGAAAGCACCTTTTCCAAACAGTTGCCCCATACACTTGTTTGTGCTTTTCGAGGCAAATTGAGCTAAATTATAGTTTAGTTAATTTCACATTCTCTCTAGTTGTGATGGTAGTTTTGTTGCTTTTGTGGTGCACCACTGCCAAGTAAATGTAGAGGAAACACTCCACTCTAAATTATTGTGTATTTCCCATGATGGACTTTTGTTCTGGTTGGGACATGTCTCTACTCTATGTCTCTAGTCTATTTTCTACATTTCCTATTCTAGTCTATTTTCTACATTTCCTATTCTAGTCTATTTTCTACATATCCTATTCTTTCCTCCTCTTCAGGACTCACTCCACTGCCTCTCCTTTCTTCTTCTCCCTTTAACCTTTTTCCAGCTTTCTCTCTCTCTACCCTCGACCCCACCAACACACACACACACACACACACCTCTTTTATGGGAATGGCTAGCAGATGTGGACAGAGCTTTTTCCTTCATCTAAAATTAGCCGCAATAGAAGAATGGCAGGAAAGCGCACTGGGTTGGACGCACAGACGGACAGAGGGAGGGAAAGGGGGATTGATGGAGAAAAAGACCAGAAGTGGTGGATAAGGGAAGGAATAGGTTAATGGGTCTTGGTGAAGTAGTGTGTATTTTTGGTGCGGTTCACGCACATTGCTGACGCACTGGAGCCGCTGGGGGCCCAAACAAAGTTGAAACTGAATATGTGTGTATTGAGAGCATTGTGTATGCTGTAAATGGATGATGATGAGGAGGAGATGGGTAGCAGCAGCAGGATCATTCAGCCGTACAAGAATGGATATGGAGCTTTTATTGCAGGAAAGACTTGGAAAGACTATGGTAGCGTAACTAACTCCATATAAAATTTCAGTGGTCCAGTCATCTGTAGAAGCCATCCATTTCCCCCAAATATATTTGAGACCTCTTGATCTTCCTGGGACCTAATATTGGTTGCAGCAGAGACTTTGAAAACACTGTCCTGTAAACCCATGTTTATCTCTAGAAAACAAGGCCTATTAGGCTAGGCCTATTTCTATCACCATCATCATGATGCAATGCTGCTGTGAAAACCTCTATCCTTAATCAGTTTAATTACCCATCTGTTAGCACTGGAAGCTAGAGGTTGTTCACAGCTCCAGTGCTGTCTTTCCCCCAAGCAGCAGGAAGGTGTTAGGGACAACAGCGCTGGTTGGCAAGCTACCTCTGTCCCATGTTCACTCAGCACCCTAGGGTCTTCTTTAGAATGCCAGGGCACCGGCCCTGTGCTCCCCCCTTAACTCACATTAGCTCTCCCCTGATGATCGCATACTCTACCAGGGAGTTTGGATTTGTGTGTGTAGGATGGGAACTTGTTGCTTGTACAATGTCAATGTTGTGTTTTTATTTTGTAGAAAACCTGCACAGCTTTCAAACTGTTGATACTTTAGATGAATTAACTGTGTGTGTGCATCTTACTACTCTTTGAGAATACCATGTGAATGCAAGGCATTGTCAGTGCAGTTACCAGCACCAGAGCAGTGAGAAAAACACAATTCCCCTGGGCCAGTTACCTATTCCACTCTCACCTCCAGTCTGAACAACATCATGCAGCTCATAACAAGACACACACAAACATACACATATGTCCATAGGCTTCGCCTTTGAGTGATTGTAGAGTGCAGGGTATTGAGGCAGCCAAGTAATAAAGGTATCTAAAGGTATATCCAGGTAGCTAGGTAGTGTAGTGTAGGTAGCTGTGTTTTCCAGGCCTCGAAAATCTTGGAAAATGGAACATGTGCATATAGTTTTGGGAATGTCATGGAAATCATTTTTTCCAACCAGTGAAATGTTTAATGTCAATGTCAGAAAGCTTCGGTAGCCTAGGTAATGCAGCTAAAGAAAGCTTTGGGTAACCTAGCTAATGCAGCTAAAGAAAGCTTTGGGTAACCTAGCTAATGCAGCTAAAGAAAGCTTCGGGTAACCTAGGTAATGCAGCTAAAGAAAGCTTCAGGTAGCCTAGTTAATTTAGCTAAAGAAAGCTACAGGTAGCCTAGCTAATGCAGCTAAAGAAAGCTTCAGGTAGCCTAGCTAATGCAGCTAAATAAAGCTTCAGGTAACCTAGGTAATGCAGCTAAAGAAAGCTTCAGGTAGCCTAGCTAATGCAGCTAAAGAAAGCTTCAGGTAGCCTAGGTAATGCAGCTAAAGAAAGCTTCAGGTAGCCTAGGTAATGCAGCTAAAGAAAGCTTCAGGTAGCCTAGCTAATGCAGCTAAAGAAAGCTTCAGGTAACCTAGGTAATGCAGCTAAAGAAAGCTTCAGGTAACCTAGCTAATGCAGCTAAAGACAGCTTCAGGTAACCTAGCTAATGCAGCTAAAGAAAGCTTCAGGTAGCCTAGCTAATGCAGCTAAAGAAAGCTTCAGGTAGCCTAGCTAATGCAGCTAAAGAAAGTTTCAGGTAGCCTAGGTAATGCAGCTAAAGAAAGCTTCAGGTAGCCTAGCTAATGCAGCTAAAGAAAGCTTCAGGTAGCCTAGCTAATGCAGCTAAAGAAAGCTTCAGGTAACCTAGGTAATGCAGCTAAAGAAAGCTTCAGGTAACCTAGGTAATGCAGCTAAAAACAGCTTCAGGTAACCTAGCTAATGCAGCTAAAGAAAGCTTCAGGTAGCCTAGCTAATGCAGCTAAATAAAGCTTCAGGTAGCCTAGCTAATGCAGCTAAAGAAAGCTTCAGGTAGCCTAGCTAATGCAGCTAAAGAAAGCTTCAGGTAGCCTAGCTAATGCAGCTAAATAAAGCTTCAGGTAACCTAGGTAATGCAGCTAAAGACAGCTTCAGGTAACCTAGGTAATGTGGCTAAAGAAAGCTTCAGGTAGCCTAGCTAATGCAGCTAAATAAAGCTTCAGGTAACCTAGGTAATGCAGCTAAAGACAGCTTCAGGTAACCTAGGTAATGTGGCTAAAGAAAGCTTCGGGTAGCCTAGTTAATGCAGCTAAAGAAAGCTTCAGGTAGCCTAGCTAATGCAGCTAAAGAAAGCTTCATGTAACCTAGTTAATGCAGCTAAAGAAAGCTTCAGGTAACCTAGGTAATGTGGCTAAAGAAAGCTTCAGGTAACCTAGGTAATGTGGCTAAAGAAAGCTTCAGGTAACCTAGGTAATGTAGCTAAAGGTGGCTCCAGTGGCGGATGTAGAATGTGTCCAGTAGCAGTAACTGTGTGCAAGCTGGGAAACTGCAGGGGCTCGGTGACCACATCAGCTGTCTATCTCCACTGCTTTTCTTTCTCACTTGTGGCCATGTCCCTATAATGTAAATCCACCATGGTGTCTGCTTCAGATGCCGAACGGCAGGCCTCTCTGTATGTAAGTGTCTGTGTGAATGACTCAATTCTATTATTGTTTTTTTCCCATAACGTAGGTTGAGGATAAGGATCATTTAAAAGTGCTCTCTGTTGGGGCATCCTGCTAAGGCACGTACCACATAACCCTGACGTCCTGGGTTCGTATCCGGCCCGGGACCTATGCCGCATGTCATCTCTTATCTCTCACCTGATCTTTCCTGTCTCTCTCTACTGCTCACTATTGAATAAAGGCAAAAATGCCCAAAACATAATCTTTAAAAAAAAAAGTGCTCTCTGTCAAAGTCTTTGTCGAGCAGCGTGTATTGTCAGCACTGACCTTGCAGGCTTGTTGCAGGGCAGCAGGGCTGGTTTATACTGAAGCCTTGTTTGCCTTGAACAGCCCCTGCTTTAGAGGGTGGAAAAGTTCTGTCTCCTCCCCTGCTAGGACTAGTGGGCTGTGCATGTGCACGAACACACACACACACACACACACACACACACACACACACACACACACACACACCTTCTTTTGTCATGCAGCACAGAACTCTGTCTCCTCACGACTACCTGTTGCTGGCAGATTCAACCTCCCCCTCCTTTCTCTCTGTGTCTCTCCATCTCTCACTCCCTCACTCCCACCCTCCTCTTCCCTTTCTAATACCTGTTCTATTTGAGTCCGTGTTCTAGGCATGAAAGGATTAATTGTCGTTTATGCTTTATTTTTTTGTTCTGTTCATTTCTGGGGATTTATTTTTAGGCCTTAAGTGTCTGGTTGCTAGGAGACACTGTGAGAGAGGGAGGGGGGGGAGAGAGAGAGAGAGGGAGAGGCAAGGGAATGGAGGAGAGTTTGCGTTGTGAAGGCTGAATTACAAACACGCTCACGCACTGAGTCAGCTGTGACGCACACACACATACAAATGTAGACACACACAGGGTGTTTCAGTCTGTAGCTGTTATTGTGAACTTGTTTTTCTAGTTTTGTGTATCTTGTCACTGTGTCTGTTCTCTGTGTTTGTCACTGTCATTTATGTTTGGCAATCCTGGCTCTGCTACCTGCTGTCGTGTGTGTGTGTGTCTGTGTGTGCACACGCAAGCAAGTCGGTGACTGCAAGTACATGTCCAACATGCTCTTGTTGAACTCTTGTTCACCATCCCCATCTCCCAGTCTTGTGATATTTTTGTTTTTTCAAGCACAAAATAGCATTTCCACACCTGTTAGCATGTTCACAATTCTTTCTGCGCAAACTGAGAAAACTATGTTTTAAGTCCAGTCTCTCTACCTACCTCTGGTTTGCCTGTTGGCCTGCATCTGTCTTGATATTAGCCAGATTTTGTTGTTGGCAGAGATTGAACCAGGCTGTCAGAAATGATGTGCATGTGCCCCCACCCCCTCCCTACACACACACACACACCCCACAGACACCCCACAGACACACACACACACACACACACAGGAAACAGACCTGTTGTGCATAACAGTTGCTGACTTCCGGTCCTGCTCTAGTGGCACATTCCAGGAAATCACCTCCCACTGTAGTGCCACCTGTGTCTTACCGACACACGCACGCATGGGACACGTGTATTTAACCCTTTTCCACCTGACAGATATACGATGTTTTGATCAAGCCACATGTAGTTTACTCCTGTGCGGCAAACTGACTTCTTGACCTTATACACACTTACACAGTAACAGCCCAACTCTATACTGTGGACCAACAAACTACATACTCGCTGCCCCACGGTCACACACACTTATTGATATACTAGCATACTCTTATACATGCACGCACGCACGCACGCACACACACACAGGCAGTAGCAAGAGTGCAGGCAGTGTGTTGTTGAAACGGAGTCAGTGTCACTGACAGCTCTCTGCCAAGCTGTTGGCTGGAGAAGTACATTAACACTAGCCTGCGAGATGGAGGGAAGGAGGGAAGGAGAGCAGAAGAGAGGCGCCTGTGTCCAGTTACATGTGTGTGTTAAGCCTGACAGCTTTTCCCCAAACTCGACTTTGAACAAAATTATTAGGCTATCATGGGAAAATTCATATTCTTTTACTATCACAATTTAGGTGCATTAATACTTTTTTTTTTCTGCTTACCATTCAATTGTTGGTTTGATGCCTGCCGAGCAGTGCCTGCTGTAAAGCCCCACATTAAAACCATAGCCATAACCATATAAATCCACATGTTAATGGAGGTGGTGTTGAACAAATTACTTTAGTAATATCAATAAAATATGCTGCCTAACTGTGGGGAGCAAGATTTTAACTTGAAAGTGTTTTGACTTACATGGTGCCATTATAATATTCACCACAATAAACAGTGATTCTACGTCGAACAGTGATACAAGAGGCATGAGGTATTATGGCTTTCATACAGCGGTTACCAACATGTATTTACTGTCTGAAAGGTTTTCTCCAACGTAGTGCACATACATAATAAATTAAAGATCCCCAACTAGCTCCTTGGTTACCAGTCCAAGCAACCAATAAAGCATAACCAGCTGTGCTTTACAGGAATTACCAAAACAGTACAGTACTAATAATCACCTGTTGTGTGTCATACAGATAAAATGGAACATGGCAGCAGGTGTGGGGCTGCAGCTGGGGTGGACAGGGGAGTCACGTTATTAAATCTGATTCTGTCCTTGCAATTTTCTGCAATTCTCTGAAAGATTTGACATCATTTCCAACTTTGAAAATGAGGTTACAGCTGTAATGTGTGTTGCTGGCCCTCTTGCACACCTCAGCCTGTGTGTAAGTGAAGCATATAGATAAGGTGTGTGTGTGTGTGTGTGTGTGTGTGTGTGTGTGTGTGTGTGTGTGTGTGTGTGTGTGTGTGTGTGTGTGTGTGTGTGTGTGTGTGTGTGTGTGTGTGTGTGTGTGTGTGTGTGTGTGTGTGTGTCTAATGGGAGGTTAATATCCTGGGAACAGTGCGTTACTTTGGTGAGAGTAAATATACCCAGCAGCACCGTGGGACAGGACTCTTCTCTCACTGACACAATATTATTCTGCTGCTCTTAACACCCTCTGGGGAGATCACACATGCACACACACGCACACACACACACACACACACCGAGCATGTTTATGAGTGTGACTGCACAGAGAAAAGTCCAGTTGTCCAGCACACCAGAGAGCGTATCAGGTGCAGCGCCTCGGGGCTTAGTGCTTGTTTGTGCGTGGACAGCGCTCTGTGTTTTTGTTCACCAGGTGCTCATCCTACACTCATTTGTGACTGGCAATGCCTTTTGCTCTTTTAACCTCTCAGTTCCTGTGTGAAAAGGCTTGATGCGTGTGTGTGTGTGTGTGTGTGTGTGTCTTTTCTCAGAGCTCCCAGGTGCCTGTTTCGTGTACATGTTGCTAGTTACACGGGTCGCGTAGTGTGTTTAGCTGTCCCTCGAGGTCCAGTACTAACTCTCACCTATGGGCTCAGCTACTGTAGAAACACCTTGACCACCCCCTTTTTAGATGATGAGTCAACTATATTCTCTTTAGCATTTCTTAGCGCTTCATCGGTTTTAAAATTACACCTCTGGCATCAGAACAATATTGAGGAATATGTGTTGGTCTGCTTTGATAAACACTGGATCTAACACATGCAGGACATGCAGGTCAATAATGTGGGAGCACATTTAAAGGTTTGTCTTTTAAATAGGTTATTCGGTCTGTCTGTAAAATAGTACAAACACTGGTAGGCTTAAAATTCCTGAGAAAGTCCTGAGACACACACACACTCCAGGCACACCGTGCAAAGCCTTGCCTCAGCTAAGTGATACTCAACCCCTATCTGTTGTTAGTTAACTAGCAGTTTACAGTCTAGCCGCTGAGCATGGGAACTTGACGTGGAAGGGTTTCAGGACAGGAGCTAGTTCTGGAAGAGTAGATCCCTCTGTATTCTTTTTTTATTTTTTTTTCTTCCTTTTTTCTTGCTCCTCCCCTCCAATTTCCTGGAAAAGGCGTCTGTCTGTTCGCTGGAAGACAAGCTATAGAGTGTGGAGAGGGAGACGACGTTGGTTATCTTACATCATGTCCTCCTCTTCTGCTCTTCTCTGCCCCACACTGCCCCATGCCCCCCCCCCCCCCCTCCCCTCTACTTCTCCCTATTTACCCTGTCCATGTTCTGATGTGTTCTCTCTCTCACTCTCTCTCCCCCCCGCTCTCTCTTGCTCTCCTGCTGTTGAACAATAACCCCAGTGTGTGTAAGTGTGTGCGGCTATTTTTGGCCCCTCCAAGGCCACTAAGCCCTTCCCCATCTCTCTCTCTCTCTCTCTCTCTCCCCCTCTCCCTCCTGCAGTTATATGGTAGTGAGCTGTAACCTATAGATAATATAGACTATGGCGACCTCTAAGAATAGTGGAGCAGTCCTCTCTGCCTACATCTTGTGTGTGTGTTTAACTCTTAGCCCTCGGGTCAGACAGGGCGCATGAAAATTTTCTGCTTGTCAGGAACACCAGCGAGGACAATTCCTCCTAGAGAAGTTTGTCTCCATCTGGTTTATGCAGCAACACCAGCTCTCGTCTCCGTTTGAAATGCATGGGGTTTGCCTCCATAGCTGACAAAAATACAGCTAAATACAGCCGAGGACAGCTAATTATTCTTCCTCTGCTTTTCCTTTCTTCACTGTGTTGTGAACTGAGGGCATTTTTGTAGACTTTAGGAAGTCTTGCAGGATTTTACAGAAACTCTGCCTACATTGAAAGTGATTGAAACAATAAAGCAAAATTATTCATAGTTTACCAGCAAAACACTAAAAAGCACAAATTACAGTTTTGAGTTCATTGCACAAACTGTGTGCAAGTGTGCTTCTCCAATCTTCTTCTTCTCCATTTAGACATTTAACTGATGCGGTCATCCAGAGCACCTTACAATGAGTGAGAAGGCAAGAGTTCAGTGTCTTGGTCAAGGACACTTAGACCAGAGGGCTTTAACCCACGGCATGATGGTTATGGGACGGTCTCGCTAACCATGAGACCACCCTAACAACTCACAATGGGCAACTTTACTTGAAGCATTTTTTTTTTTTTTTTTACCTATAGTCGGTCAAATTTGTGCTAATCTTATCTAATCCCATATATCTGTTCCACTCCTAGAACTTGAACCAAGAGACACGCTATAGTTTCCGCTGTCTAAATCCCAAGTTCTGTTGATGCCCAATCACTTTGTTGGTAAATAAAGTGAAAAAGTATATCGAGTACAAAAATGTTCTTCAGTCTTTTCATGAATTATTATACCATTTAATAAATAATTATAAAGTAAACGTTCAAAATTTAAAGTTACAATTATTACAAATAAATTTCAGTTGAAACTGTTTCTGTTTCTCCCTTCATCTATTCCCTCCCCCTCTTCCTCTCCCACTCTGTCCTGTCCCTGTCTCCCCCTCTCTCCCTCTCTCCCTCTCTCCCTCTCCAGCCTTCCCTCTAGTATTGGCCTAATGAATGTTTAATGGACTTTGTGGGAAGAGTCCAGACACTTTGGGATTCAGGCACATGGGCTCTGATTACCCCCTCCTCCTCCTCCTCCTTCTGCAGCCCACCCTCCTCTTTTCACTCTCACTTTCTCCATCTCACCCTCCCATTCTTTCTTTATCCTTCCATCCCTCCCCTCCTCCGCCTCGTCTTCTGTCTCTGTCCCCTCTGGTCCCCAGCTCGGCGCTTCAGGCAGTGTCACTCATCCAAGCGCTTGTGACAAAGACGTGTGTGTGTGTGTGTGTGTGTGTGTGTGTGTGTGTGTGTGTGTGTGTGTGTGTGTGTGTGTGTGTGTGTGTGTGTGTGTGTGTGTGTGTGTGTGTGTGTGTGTGTGTGTGTGTGTGTGTGTGTGTGTGTGTGTGTGTGTGTTATGGCAAATGGCGTCTGTTTCTCTATCTCACAGTGTTCAGTGCTTTTACAGACTCTCAAAGCTGACAGTGTCCTCCTCACCCCCCTCCCCTCCCCTCGCCTCCCCACCCCACCCACACACACACACACACTTGCACTCGCCGTTTCCCACATCTTCGCTAAAGCTGAGTTGGGTTAAAGTAGTCCAGTGCCAGCCAACTGCTGCTAATGGCTGTGCTGAGGCCCTGGCCCGGGCCCTGCAGAAAAAGCCCTGAGTCGGCAACTCCTCTGTTAGTTTGGCACGGGCCCGTCAGTTGATTTGCTGCTGAGTAGGAGTCGCGGCTCTGGGAATCTTTCCTCCTCATCTCTGTTCGCACTCTGCTCTCCGTCTGCCTGCCTGCCTGGCTGTCTGCGTCTCCTCCTTCCCGGCAACTTTCTCCCCCCTCTCTCTCTCTCTCTCTCTCTCCAACATACACTTGGCATCTTAATCTAAGGGTGGTGGTACTTTTTTTTTTGGGCAGTGTAGTTGTCAAATGTTTCAAGTTGATTTATAAGCATTTAACAAGCAGGATTGTCACGAAGAAACAGATTAAAAAAAACGTGTGTGTGTGTGTGTGTGTTACACAGCAACACTGAGGTAATCCTAGGGTACCCCGTTGCCCATCAGAGTTGACCAAGAAGTTGCCCTTTACCCGGCCTTAACACTCTTCTCACTCTCTCACAGCTCAGTGCTGTCTGCTCTCATCTTCTCAAGCCTTTTGTCATTTCTCCTTTCTCTCCTTTCTTTTCTTTTCCTCCTGTTCTCTTCCTTGCTCTCTCCCTCCCGGTTTCTTTCATCTCCTCCATCACCCCCCCCCCCCCCCCCCCCCCTTCTCTCCTCTCTGTGTGAGAGTGGAGGTCATTGTTGGAATGGCGAGCGGCGCACATAGCTGGAATAGCAGCAGTGTTAGAAGTCTGCTAGGGGCCTGCCACCGAGATCACACAGAGGAAAAGAGGCATCCGCACTCCTAGAGAGAGAGGAGGAGGAGGAGGAGGAGGAGGAGAGGGGGAGGAGAGGGGGAGGAGGAGCGGGAAGGAAGGGGGAAGGGATGGAGGGAGGGCGGTAAGCAATCTGACCTGGATGACAACAGACTACCAGACGAGCTATGATCTCATCGCTCCCTTTATCCCCCCCTCCCTCCCTCCCTCCACCCCTCCTTCCCTCACCCCCCCCCCTCCCACTCCAACCATTGTCTCCCTCTCTCTTCCCATTCTTGTTTCCCCACTCTCCCTCCCCCCCCCGTCTCTCTTTCTCCCACTTTGTTTTCTCTTTTCTCTCACTGTCCTAGGGCTCACCCCATCTCGTCTTCCCTCCTTCTCTTTCACTCCAGCCCTCCCCCCTGCCCTCCCTGCCCTCCCTCCATCCTCCACCTCCTCCTGTTCCCCTCTCCATCGCTTTCTACCACCTGCCCCTCACTCGTCCCAAATCCTTATCCCTCCGCATAACGTGTTCATGTGCACACACACACACACACACACACACACACACACACACACACACACACACACACACCTCTTAACACACTTGCACTCACCCCAGTGTCCCAGGGCAGAGATTAGGCGCACCCCTATCTTCCACCCTCCACCCCAGCCCTCTACATTATTGATGTAGAGTGTGTGTGAGTGCAAGTACGAGTGCGAGCATGCGCGCGCACTCAGCTCCTCAACAAGCTGTAATGGCTATCTGGTGTCTCCCGCGGGAGGGAGGGAGGGAGACAGAGAGAGGGAGAGTCGAGGTCAGGGAGGTTAAGTGTGAGGGGGGGGGGCGGGGGGGTTAGGTCATGCTCTGCAGCCTCTCTGCCACTGCTCTCCTCTCCCTCTCGACTTCATCCTGACTCACAACTTCACACGTATCACCCACCCATCACACACACGGATTCCAGAAATTCCCGACAGACATTCTCCTGTGGGGTGTACAAGTCTGATGAAACAGATTTGTAAGTGTGTGTGTGTGTGTGTGTGTGTGTGTGTGAGTTACCCTGTATGGGTGATAGCTGATCCGGTGTGAGTCAGGACAGCTC
This sequence comes from Hoplostethus atlanticus, assembly GCA_034670405.1. Classification (NCBI taxonomy): domain Eukaryota; kingdom Metazoa; phylum Chordata; class Actinopteri; order Trachichthyiformes; family Trachichthyidae; genus Hoplostethus; species Hoplostethus atlanticus. Next base: position 185,902 of record JAXDDX010000016.1, on the reverse strand, counting down.
GGCCCGCGGCGGGCTCAGGGTGGATAGAAGGACAAAGACACCTGTTCTCGCTCTCCAGCTCTCAGCATTCCTCTAAACATAATCCCCAGCATATCCTCTCTCTCTTGTCTGTCTGTCTGTCTGTCTGTCTGTCTGTCTGTCTCACTCACTCACTCACTCACTCACTCACTCACTCACAGTAAAAAGCACCGATCATGCTGTCTCTTTGATGTGTGGGTTTTGACAGGTAAACTGATGAGTTGTACTAAGTGCCCAGATACAAAGTTTCCAGCTCCCTGACACGTACACATGTGCGCGGCATATCCCTGCTTCTATTTTTATGTTAGTCGTGTATATATATATAGGCTGTCGCTGAAGGTACAGGTGATGATGGTGAATCATCGCGTCTCAGGTAGAGAACGTCGTGTCTTTATTCAAACACAACCCGGCTGCCAGTCGAAGTTGTGCTCCCAAGTATTTACCAGGGATCCATTTCACTCAATAATCTGAAATGTGAACCGTGTGTGTGTGTGTGTGTGTGTGTGTGTGTGTATGTGTGTGTGTGGTGTGACCTCTGTGGCCAAAGTCAAAGTGATCATTACAGAGGCATCTTCACACACATGCACACAAACTCAGTCACTGACTCACATAGCCTACTGGTTTAAAATATGTGGTGTTCTCTCTTATCTCTTATTTTTCTTATTATTATGTTTGTTATATTTTGTAAAGCACAAACCGGGTTTGATTAAAAATATTTTTCCATTTGTTAATTTAAGGTAGCTTTGCTTAACTTTAAATGCTACACATTCAAACAGTTATATACATCCACACCTGGTAGCTTCCCAGTACAACCACAATCCTCCACTGTTGGCCACTGGCAAGCTTCACTGGAGCGAGTGCCTTGCTCGATGGCACCTGAGCGCTGCTCATTCACTTTTCCCAGCCAGAACAAGGATTTGAGCTGCCACTTCCTGAGTTGGCTCAATACTCTTTGCTAGCCCAGAACAGCAACAGCAACAGCACCATCAGTCTCAGTATATCTGGAAAGAGCGTGCGGTGTGTCCTCCACCGTGGGAGTGTGAGCGTGGGTGATTGTGTGTTATCGTTAGAGGAGTGTGCTCGGCTGGGCCGGTCGGTGTGTCAGCTCTCTGTGTGTTGCTCTGTGGTCCCAGTCCACTCAAGGTTTAATAATAAGAGGAGTGCTTATTTGACAGAAGATGAGAAGGAGGTGGAGGGTGAGGAGAGAGAGAAGGGAAATGCAGTGTTGTTGGAACACAATATTTAGTTTACATAAAAGGCTCCTACATACCGACACAGGCCTGGAAAGTGGGAAAGTATGGCCAGTTAATCTGGTAATGACTTTTGGAATTGGAGAAAAGGCTTGAAAAAGTGTGACGTAGACAAACTATTGTTCAGCCCCGATGGAAATATGACGAGGCTACACATTTTATATCAGTTTGGACCCGCTGTCATTTCACATATTGTGATATTTTGTCAGCCAGAGTATAGTGGCTTGGTTGACAGCCAGTGAACAGCCACTGTCAGCATCACACTGAACACCAAATCCCATCAAGAAATTACGGTCTGGAATTTTTAACGGAAAATGTGTAGGACTCCTCCACATCATGGTGACTGGATGGAAACCCATTGTGAACGGGTGGTGGGGGAGTAGCTGGTAGTTTTACTGAGTAAGCAGACAGATTGACAGTTTCCTTTCAGCCCAGTTTTAGTAACTTTAGTAATTTATACCGGGTCCCCTACATGGCATGAGACTTCATATTAGTGAAGTGGTTACTCATGTCGAACCGAAGCCTCTGTGAAGGAACATTTATAGACTGATTCATAGATGTCCACTAAAGCAGGGTTGTTCAGCGCTCCCTGGCAGATGTGCTATCGACATTAAGTGTTATGCAACAGTCGCTAAACGGTAAGAGCAGTCCAGTGCAGCAGAGATTATCTAGGCTATCTATCTCCCCCTCTGTCTGTCGTCTCGTAAATCCATTGACAGGCCTACACGTCCATAATCTGTTGATTTGGGCCTGCCTGTTTATCTCCACCCCGGCCTGTCTCATTTCCACTGTTGCCTTTTACACGCTGTGCGGTGAACAGCTTTGTAAACACCAGCTTCATGCTAGGCTTAGGTCCATCTACTGGTTCATGTGTGTTAGGCCTGTGCCGTATCTTCCCCATGTCTTCCCAAAGTAGAAAGTAATAATAATATAACAAGTGCACTCGCGCTTTCTAGGCGCTCGTGTGGAGGGATGGGGTGATAACTCCGCCTGTTAGCCCCGATGCGATGTGGTTAGCACAGTGTTCGTACAAGAATTGCCAGAGCAAAAATATTTGATTCATGTGTTGACATTTCATTTAGAAAATCAGTGAGCTACTTCTTGGTATGTGTATATACTGCACACCAGCCTTGAGTTGGTTGCAGCTTGTTTGACTGTATTTCTCTTATGAAATACAGTCAATACAGATGGCTTTTGCACATCCTAAACAGTGCATACCGTGATCTGCCTAAGCAGTGTGTATTGCAAAAAGAGTAACAAGCACAGAGCCCAGCTTCTCTAGAGGTGCTTGGCTTTTGCACCCGATAATGTGATTTATTTTTTTATTTTTTTTATTGATCCCATTTAGTTTTTTGCTCGAGGACATTTCAGCAGGGTGGATGCTTGCCAGTACATGACTTGATCTGGTGCTTTTAGTAGTGCTGTGATGAAGATTGTTGTGATGATGAACCAATCCAGGCTATTTCTGGCTGACTGTCAGTATTACAAACTTCAGCTCTGCTAATAGCACATATTGCTCAGATGTAACACACACACACACACACACACACACACACACACACACACACACACTGACACATTAGTTTACTCATGATTTAATCCTCTCTCACATCACACACTGGCACATCAACTCTTTCAAACATGTACATTTGGGTGCACACTTGCTCATACAGACAGTCGTGCACCCACACCCACAGTCTGTTTCCTCGTCTCTCACTCTGTCTTTACTTCAAGGACAGAGATTCAAAGGAGGATGGAAAGGAGAGGGGACCGGCCGTGTTGTTTCCTCCATCCGTAGGAAACATTGACTGCATGAAAGAAAAGAGGTGGAGGAGAGGCGGAAAGCTTTTCATAGGCCTAACTGTTCCATAAGGCCCACTAACACCACGACTGACTTTCACTATTACTGTTTTAGCGTGTGCGCGTCCTGTGAAGAACTGTTGTGGTGAGTTGACACCCCAGTGACAGCAGAGGATTGTGGTTTATACATAAAGCCATAGATGGTATTAATAAGATCGACAGTATTTAGCTTTCACCTGCTTCCCTACATTAGCTATCTCAATCGAGGGGCAGGTTAAGGTGTGTTACATGCCACCCTGAGCTTCCTGTTGCTCTCCACTGTGCCCATCTGTGCAGTAAAGGGGAAACTGCCTGGGAATAATCCTAGAAAAATGTTCAGATGCTTTGAGGTTAACTGGAGAGGAGGCAAAGGCTGACGGAGGAATGAAAGGAGAGCTATGTGCGACGTGACATATGAGCGAGGACACTCCGTTCTATTCCTGACCGGGCTGGACCATGTGTGATCCAGACTTAGCTGGCCAATGGCGAAGGCCCGACAGGTAGACAGGTAGACAGGGCCCCATCACATCAGAGAACCACATAAAGACGCCTGTAATCCTCTTTCCTCTTATAGACCAGACTCCAGTCACCTGAAATAGCCACCACTGCTGGCAGCGGTAGCTAAGGTCTTCATTGTAATCACATCTTAGCCTTGCCTCGAACCAGCTTTCAATAGTGTGGTTTCCACTACAGAGCCAAACGGGGCTCGCCAGGGCTTACTTTGTGATATATGTTTCTTATTCTTAGCTGCAGTCTTGTCGTCAAAAGAGATGATTTGTCAGTAAGCTATAGGCTGTAGAGCTTGTTAAAACCCTTGCATTGGCTCTTGTCCTGGTAAGACCCACTTACTTGAAGTTATTGGCCCAGTTAAATCAGTGGGGAAAAGGTTTAATTTACAAGTACGCCATGTGCTCTCTATATCATCATTTTTGCCAGCGTGATTCATATGTGCTAGTATCTCTCGCTCTCCCCCTATCTCAGTATCTGTCACAGTGCTCCAGTGACCCAGACTAACCCTCACTCTCTCCACTCCAGGGTTTGCCTTCCCAGACTGGGCTTACAAGCCCGAGTCGAGCCCCGGCTCCAGACAGATCCAGCTGTGGCACTTCATCCTGGAGCTGCTGAGGAAAGAGGAGTACCACGATGTCATCGCCTGGCAGGGTGACTACGGAGAGTTTGTCATTAAGGACCCAGACGAGGTGGCCCGGCTGTGGGGGGCCAGGAAGTGTAAACCACAGATGAACTACGACAAGCTTAGCAGGGCACTGAGGTATGTTGTCGAAAGGACGTTTGAACCCAGATTTATGTGTGTGTGTGTGTGTGTGTTTCTTGGTGTGTATGGGAATTAGGAATGCAGCAATTAAGTGATGTTACTATTGCACTTAAAATGCCACCATTTTCTATCGGAGCATTTTAGAAGCTATGGCTATCTATGTCTACGGTTCTGTGCTCTTTGAATGCAGCCTTGCATTCACACCAGATTGCACCTGTGAAAACTTCTCACAAGAGTGAATCATTTTGTTTGTAGTGTTTGCGTGGGGGCTACATTAGCTAACAGAGAGGAGACGACATCCCAGCCTTATACCCACCAAAAAGCTACTTTAATCAGCAGTGTGGGAGCATTTTGGATACCTTAAAAATGACCAGGGGGTTGGTGAAGAAGCCTGATATCCAATTTAAAAAAACATGCAAAAAGTGGCTGCCAAAGGGTCAAAGACAGCTAACCTGTTACAGCATCCTCGAGATCAAGTCAAGGTAATAAAAGAAACTTGAAAGTTGAAAGATGTTCAGCTTGGTGGCAAGTTGCTTGTTGAAACGTTAAGCTGGTAGGGGATTAAATATAAAATAGTCAGGTAGGCGAGTCAAGAGTTGAGCTTTCAATATAACATAAGCCAATGGCGACAGAGCAGCGTCCATCAATTTCTTTGCATTTTAAAAACCTCCCTAAAATATATGCATATAATCTAGTCAAGACAAAGTTAAAGTTTTCCAATGTTTCTTCTCATCAAGATGTCTTCCAGTTGTTGCAGGGCTGTCTGTGTGAGTTGTGAGAAGTCATTCAATGCGGTCATTGACTTCCTGTGTGCTCATTCTCATCTGTATTGATTTAAATAGTTTCCAAGTATAGGCTAAGTGTGAAATACTCACCTATTACATCAAGTCCAATCCATTATTTTTTTGTTTTCAAAAGGCAGCTACTGTGATTCCTTAAGGCATTCCTTAAGGCACCGTATTTAAATGTCTTTTTAATAAAGAGTGCATATTTTCTTTGCAGAACCAAAAGAAATGTGAAAAAAATACAATTATCCACTAGAGACCAGTGTGGGGAAAATAAGGGCTTCCAAAAGGCCTGCAGCAAACGAAAAGAAAAGGTTGGAAGCCACTACAATACAAAGGGTGGAAGTTTATTAATTGCTTAGTGAGCGCTAGTCAATGACGTGCTTAAAGAGCAAAATAAAACACTGATAGGCTTCTATACTACATGCAGAATAAGCTTAGCGCTCTTCCTCAGGCAGCAATCTAGCGGCGTCCAATGTTTTCTTTTTGTGTGGGGAAAAGAACGTGTGGATTTTTCCTTATATTATAATCATGCTGTGAAAATCTCATACCATTGCATCCCTAGTGGGACTATTTATTATTTGGACATCAGCTCCTTCATGCATCCCTTTACCTTTTGGAATCTGATCACACACAAAAACGTTAGTACTATTATACTTGTGAGGACAACTCCATTCATTTATAGTCATTTGCTAACTCCTATTCCTGCTCTTAACACTCAGAACTGCTGCCTAACTAAACTTTACCCTTTATTCTAACCTCAAAACAAGAAACCTCTTCTGTTTGGTAATCAGCAAAAATGCCCTGATGAGTTGCTTTCCGGCAGTCTTAATTGCGGTGCACTACAGTAATCAGGACTTTAATGAGGGTTTGTCGACTAGTTGCGTTAGTACTAGTGCAGACACTTAAACACGCACACAGACGCCCCAGAGGAAGCATTCATTCCAGAGGAACGTTCAGTAATCCCAACTCTGAACACCAGCTGTGACCCTGGCACTTGACGCCAGTTACAGCACCGACCTGCTGGAAGTGCTTCATTCAGACCCATATTGTCACGGCTCTGACTCACACTGGCTCTGCCTCACCCAGACATTTGATTAGTAATGCCTGTCTAGGTTACAGCACTTACCTGCTGGTACATACCCAAGTCCATTATACTGTTACAGCAGTGGCCCTGATCACATGCCCTTCTCATGGTATTGACCTGTATAAGTTGAGATACTATTTTGCGCCATGCAGTGCTGTGGCACTGACCCATTTGGCTGGTGATTCCCTAAACACTCCTGCACACCGAGTGGTTAAAGTTAAATCCATGGACACCAACTGAGCCATGCCCCTTACAATGTTAATGGTAACCTGGCACAGTTGTGGTGGTGACCCATAGGCTTGACTTGGTCCAATGGATTAGTAACTGCACACTGCTTCCCCTGGATATGTCACACAGCCGCTGTTCTGATCTGCCTCAACACACACACACACACACACACACACACACACACACACACACACACACACACACACACACCGACTTTGTGCTTCAGACAGATGAAACACATTAAGTCAACAAAAGAACACAATTGACTCTGGCAGAGCCTCTGGTGTAAGCGTCGTGGCCGTAAGTAATTAGCTTTATATAATATATTTGAATTACATTATACTCAGGGCCGCAAGACAGCGAAGCATATGGAAACAGAGTCAATTAGTCTTTGCTTACCAAAATGATCCTGTGATGTCGTCAAGAGATGCGCAGAGCCGGAGGCCGAATCACTCACAGAGGTCCAAAACAAACGCTACAGAAACTGGATTGAAGGGTACATCTGTGGATGGATGAAGGGGACATCCATGAATTGGCCAAATTCTTATATTGTCACAGGATTAACAAAAAAAGTCTGATCTTTAGTGTTAGTAATATGGTGGCATTATGCTGGATATCCTTAGTGGCTCTTCTTGGACAGTCGACTTGTTGGCTGCCTCTGCTAGCTAATGCTTTATGCTGACTATAGCTAGTAAAACTACTCCAGCTGAAACTGGTTGTTGGCTACGGGTTACACAATGCGACCTAGTTGGTTTGGAGATAAATGTAACATTAACAACATGAAGTAGCTGACTGCTAACACTCAAGATCATGGATGTCCCCTTGAATCCATTTCATTGATTTGGACCTTTGTGGGTTATTTGGCCTCCAGCTCTGCTCATCACTATCTGATATTGACGGATAATGTTGGTCAACGACCAGTTGAGTTTGCGTCTTACATCTGCTTCGCTGTCTTCCAGATAGGGTATGAGCTAAATCAAACGTAGTTGCCATCTGAATAAAGCAAATTGCTTCCAGACCAACAAAATAGTTGGGGTATTGCGAGCGAGAATAGCGCCCAAAACATGGATAAAACCTGAGCGCTACAACAGACGCTTTTAATTGTTTTTATGCATTTGCCATCCATAAATAGACATTATGCCACAATATGTTTTGAATTATAGACCCAAAGTTAGTTAATGATCAATTTTATGATCTACTTATGACACATTATAAATGACTCTTCTCAGTGTGTTAGCGTTCAGCATTGGCACCATCACACATCCCTGGTGAACACCAGCCGTCGTAAGGCTAGCATCTCATTTACTGCGTCATGTGTCCCCGGCTTGTTATTTACAGCCAAACAGGGCCCAGATCAGCCTAAGCGCTCTGAAGTGATAAACCACATAGTCTGTTAGAGGAGGGAAATGCATTGAGTTGCTCAGTTTAGGATGGGGGGGGGGGCTTATGCAGGTTCATTTACAGTGGTGAGATTAAGATAAAGTCTGTTACACACGGGGTCCTAAGGGGACGGAGGGAATGTACATGCACTGCTAATGCACACGCATGCACACACACACACACACACACACACACACTCTTGGAACCCAGATTGAGCGTTCCAGAATTAGAGAGAAAGAGAATGTGGATGGGATACTTGTGGTCAGGCTGTGTATTTATAGTGTATCCAGCCTCTGGTGCTGTAACCGATTTGGATCTTAGGCTGCAGTAAGTGCTTATATATAGCAGGTCTTAGTGGCCTCTGATAGACCGGCCTGCGGGGCTGATTACCAACACGTTTGCTGCTCTGGAGTTTCCCTCCTTTCTTTTCTATTTGGCACCCTCGCCTCCCTCTCACGTCTTTGTCCCCCCCCCCCCCCTCACGCTCCTAAGACCAGGCCTATAAATCGAGCGTAGTCACTTCAAGCCCAGAGTAAGGAGGACAGTCAAAAACACACGCACACACGTCCGTGTTGTCACCTGATTTGACACCAGAGCTGCCGTCAGTCCCTCACCACAACAGACGCTGTAAACGAAGCCTCTCAAGATGCACATCAATAGTAATGTGGCAAGAGGATTAATGGCACTAAAGATTAATGAAGTTATAAAAGACACACACACATGTGAGGTAACTATCCCCATATGGAACGCATAGTTGTAGAGCGGTTTGTGCCATATTGTGCCCTTCATATGGAGAAAACCTGGAGTCTGCTAATAACGTCAGTGTGGTACTCAAACACACACATGCACACAAACACACACTTCAAAAGGCACGCCTGTTTTTGAGTGTATGTTTTATCGCCCAGCCTTTGTGATTATTATTTTTACCCCCATGATCTTATTCTTTCCTGTCTGCCATGCACATGGTGGAAATTCCCTTTATCAGGAATGCTGTATTGTGTGTGTGTATGTGTGTATGTGTGTGCGTGTGTGTGTGTGTGTGTGTGTATGCGTGTGTATGCGTGTGTATGCGTGTGCGTTGACTTTCCGTTGAGAGGACACAGCCTCAGTCCATGCGTCATCCTAGTCTCCCGCTCCCACGGCCGCTGTGAAATTCCCACTCCTGTTGAGAGGATTACACTCACACTGTGTGTGTGTGTGTGTGTGCATTGTGCCTGTGCCTGTGTGTGTGTGTGTGTGTGTGTGTGTGTGTGTCACTGAGAGTTAGGTAAGGTTGTCATTCCCTGTTCCTATATGGTTTTTTTTATTTAATTTTATCCCTGAATTATTTCATGAGTTTGTTGTTCTGTCTTGTTGTACTTCTGCGTAGCTATGCAGAGAAGGGTTTTATGGGTAAGCGTAGCCCGCAAATGCTCGCAGACGGGTAGGCGCGCACACCTCCCAAATCTCAACAACGTGTTGCGCCTCAAACAAACACTGATTGTTTGAGCAGGGGAGTGTAGCCGGTAGTGTTGGGGGTTCAGCTAAGACCCAAAACGGAATTAAAACAAAATAAATAAATCAAACAGATAAATAGTAATAATAACAAATGGAACCAGGATAAAAAGCCCATTATAAGTTATCATACAGACCGATTAGTCCACTATTACATATCACTAAGAGCCACGTCTTTGGTGAGCTCTTTTCAGTATGGGCAGTTCATGTCCTCGTCCATCAGCAGTACCTCACCACACACACATTTTCATTGTTAAAAAAAAATACAATGGTGTCAGTATACTGGGTAGGACCAGGTAGTAACCACAAGCAGCCGAGCCCAAGGCCCTAAACCCCCATCTTCTTACTTTCCTACACCACCGTCTCTATTTTCAGCTGTAGTGAATCACAAAGAAGAGCTGGGGCTCCCAAGTACTTTGCCAATCACTCACTGCAGACTGCTGGCGTAATGAGTGTAATCATGCTGAGAGGTCCCAGCTCTTAGCCCCCTATCCTCCAGTCAGCAGCCAATATTCATGGTGGTCAGAGGTCAGAGGTCGGGAGGGGAGGGCTTCCATGCACAGTTGGCAAAGAACAGCGTAGCACACACATACATTCAAATGCATATTCACACACACAATCTCAGGCACCATTGCGTACATACTCCTGTCCTTGCGGTGGGCCCCCACATCATCTGGCCTTCCTGCTCAGCCTCAGAAACGGCAATTACATTTGCAACTGCAGCACATTTGTCCTTATGCTGCACCACAATAGAAATATCCAAACGAGGGCCATTCTTAAGCTGCAACACCTACTGGATCCTGGAACGGGTCCAGATGTGAACCAGGAGCCAAAATTAACCCCAGCCCCCACACCTACAGGAAACGCTACTATATACACACACACACACACACACACACACACTCAGTCACACACCTAGCTGGCTGGGCCTGTTTGTAGGTCAGAAGGCCTTGCACCACAACAGCCCATTGTGTAGAAACACCCAGGGCCGGAGAGAGAGAGCGACGGGAGCACCCAGGGACAGGACCACTGTAGGACGCTGTGTTTGGTGTGTACTTGTGTGTATTGTCTGTTCATTGTCTGTATCTACGGCACGTATGTGTTCCCCGTACGTCTGCGTTGTGTGCGTCTCATTGTCTCTGACAGAATGGGCCCTTTATTTGCTGTGAGGGTGGAACATACACGAGCCGTACACACACACACACAAACACACACTCGCCAGAGTATGCTCGAGCACACACTCGCACCCACAGAGCATGTGACCAGCCTAATCAGACCCTGACCAGATCCTTCTCTACCCACATGCACACACACATGCATACATACGCACACACGCACAAAGAGCATGTGACACCCCGCCTAGTCAGACCCCCCAACCCTCATCCCTACACAAACGCATTTTATTCCCCCTTACGGAGAGTAAACACTCATCAAACCTGGCTCCTACACAAAGCACTCTCACGTGTGAAGCTTGCACACACACCTGAGTGTGAGCAGCTGGTGCGTGTGTGTGTGTGTGTGTGTGTGTGTGTGTGTGTGTGTGTGTGTGTGCGTGCATGTTGAAGAGGATCTGGCCAGGGTGTGTGCACCAGCCAACGCTGACGAAAGAGGCAGAAAATAAACATGGGGCTCATGGGGAGTATTGTAATCCCAACTTCCTGTCATAGTCAGCGCCTATTTACAGCCCAACAATAGGCAAGGCACAGCCTGTGTGTGTGTGTGTGTGTGTGTGTGTGTGTGTGTGTGTGTGTGTTGGTGTGCGTGTGCACGTTTGAGTGCCGTACGTGTTTGTACACGTTTGCACACACACACTTGGATGTAATTGTGTATGTGTGTGGACTGATACAGAAATAGATTTGTGAGCTTACACAGATGTCATATTATTATAGGATGGAACAAGAAGTTGGCCATAGAGAACTAACTGTGTTGGAAACCAGTAAAGTTGGTTTATTTTGTGAAAGTATTCCAGAGTTTGACTGTAAGGAGTGATTCCTGATGACCTCTGCAACAGCACCTCTAATCGACCACATTAAAGAGCATGCTTGGCGTCACCTGGCCACTTGGTTGACTAGTTCGTTAAGCACTACTTATTAATACTCAGTTATGAGAGGAGCAGTGACCTCTGCCGACATCCGGTTTCATCTCTTTGCCGTGAGCGGTGGCGAGTCTGCGGTCTGTGTTGTTTTATAGTGTGGTCTGGTCATGTGATGCAACGCCTGAGTAGACTGTAGTCAGAATGGCCCGCTGGCAACAGTATACTGAATCATCACTTGAGAGTAGAGTATGCAGTACATACTGATTCATCTGTGGTAGGTTAGTATCCAGTTTCAAACACTGTGCTAGTCTATTGTTCTTAAAAGAGAATACTATTCTCTCTGAACTGAAACAACGTGCACTTATTCTTCAAGAAGTCATGCCGTGTGAAGGTGCATCTTTTTCCAGCTTTGCCTCTTGGCCAATTGGTTTTCAATGGAGCTGTGTATAACTTTGGCATCATAGACCTAGGGGCAGAACAGACTGTGCCTTCCTGGCTGTGTAGATGTGTTTTTCACAGACAAGAAGTGAACTTGTTTGGCGTAATAATATTTTGAATAGTTGATAAAAAATCAAAATGAAGTTAAGTGGCATTGCTCTTTTAAAGTTGGTACAGAGCACTGGACTAAAATGTCTACGCTCATTGATTGTCACTGAGTTCCTGTGCTCCTGTGTTCACCTTTTCTCTGTCAGTCGCTCCTCTGATCAGAATGTTTTGGGTCACATCAGGTCACATCACATCATCACAGGCTTAATCCCTGACCTATAATCACACGTCGTAACAACTGACTTGATACAAAACCTCTACTGTTGGCCAGAAGGCTTTCTCTAAATCCATACTTGGATTGATTTTTCAATCTGATGCCTCGGTTTAACATGGCATGGGATAAAGATGTATGTGCTGGATGGTAACCTCTGGGGGGTGGGGGAGGGGTGTCAGACTGAGCAAAAGAGAGATGCCAGTCATAGACTCAGGGTGTGTGTGTGTGTGTGTGTGTGTGCAAGGCGAGTGCAGTGGGCAGCTCAACACAGGCGCTCAAAGAATCTCTTTCTTCTCTTTTGAAGTGAGTTCAAATGCTCTTCAAAGACAGTCTGTCTGCATGACAGCGCCGAGAGGGGGTGACCATGTGCTCTAAACAGTTTCAGTAGCGTGGCCTGCGTGCTCCCATCACTGAGTTGCTTTCTTCCACCTATGCATTTCAGCATTTGATGTATTAGCAGCATGTGGGTGTACAGTCAAATGAGAGCTACTATTTAGGCTTCACTTCCTACTAGCCCACTATCGTGAGCCAGCATCTGACAGGTATATCAGTGGTTTTATTGTCCTTTCAGAAACATATCGCATTCATAGCACTGATGCACAGCTGCAGTCGGTGCAAACAAAAATAAGATTTTCACGTTTACTGTATGCAGCAGTGGTTCCCAACCAAGTGCCATTGGGGCCCCCAAGGGTATGCAGGTTTTCCTTCCAGCCAATCTGGACTAAAGAGGGGTTACAGTGATGTTGAGGAACAATACCACAAAATGAATTATCGGTAGATATATTGGATATTGTTTGTTTTCTTCCCCAGCTATCAGTATTTATATTGAACCCCAAGCACAGGGCCTGGACTTCGGTATCTTCATCTGATTTGATCACGGTACTGTTGTGGTTGTAATTCTGCGTGACTGAAGAACCATACTCATCTCCCTCCCTCCCTGCCTGCCTCTCTCCGTCCCCTCCTTCCCCTCCTTCCCCTCCCTCCCCTCCCTTCCTTCCCGGCCCTTGTGAGTGTCTCCCCTAGAGCAGAAATTACATGCTGCTTTGTGCCTGGCGTAAACAATGTTTTCAACAGTACAGGCCTGTCCTGTCTCTGTCTCTCCCTCTCTCTCACCCGCACAGTCTCCCTCTCCCATCGCTTCAGGGGACGAGTGGAAAGTGGAGGGAGGGAGGGAGGGAGGTAAGGATAAAGAGGGGGAGGTGGAGTGATGAGAGAGAGATCGGGGATAAAGAGGGGGAGGGAGGGTTGAGGAGAACGCGTGAAAAAGAGCAACAGTCTGTGCCCAGAGCACAAAAAGGCCCAACAAGTCTGTGTAATAAGCATAATAAGAGGGGGTGAAGGGTGCCCCCCCCCATCTGGATAACTACCATTCAGCGTAATGATAGTCAGTGGGCTCTGACTCACCCAGCATTACCTACAGACCCAAGGCCCCCATCTCTGCCAGCACACACATGTCGGTGGATGGGACGGGGGAGCTAGTGCCATAGAGACTTGCTCGCTCTCTCTATGAGGGTCAGCGTCCAGGGATGGGGGTCTGTCTGCCTGTCTGTCTGCCCGTCTGTCTTTCTCCCTCCCTCTCTGTCTCTCTGAGTGTGCGAGGGTCGGCGGCCGGGGATCGAGAGGTTACATAAAAGTACATAAAATGCGAAGCCGGGGAAGAAAGCAGAAAGATCTTACATAAAAAGCTGCAGCCGGACAAAGGTTAATATAAATGGAGCCTTATACTGTAGGCAGCAGCCATGGGAGAGACAAAGGGAGACAATGGGAGAGAAAGGGAGAGAATGACCATTACATAAACAGATAAAGATGGGGTGAATTATTGGTGGCTTTGCTTTGGTGTTATATAAAGAGATGGGTCCATCTAGCAGAATGAATGACAGGATGTGGTGTGTGTGTGTGTGTGTGTGTGTGTGTGTGTGTGTGTGTGTGTGTGTGTGTGTGTGTGTGTGTGTGTGTGTGTGTTTTGTCTGTATCTGACGGAATCTAACCTGATATAATTAACCGATATGGATTACTAAAGATAACACACCATCTGACATGTTCCAACTTGGCACCAGAAAGTACCACACACACCTTTCACACAATAACCTAACCCAGTTACACTACATGGGTTGACCTCTGACCCCTTTATTGTTTATTTATCCCTCCATGCAACATCACTCTGTCTCAGACCATCCACGTCTCTCTCTCTCTCTCTCTCTCTCTCTCTCTCTCTCTCTCTCTCTCTCTCTCTCTCTCTCTCTCTCTCTCTCTCTCCCTCTCCCTCTCCCTCTCCCTCTCCTCTCCTCTGGGTCTGCTTTGTGTGGATGTCATACAACACTCTGTAATATCTATCATTAGCACAGGGAGTGACATGAAAGACCTGTGATTATTAAAGTGTGTGTGTGTGTGTGTGTGTGTGTGTGTGTGTGCACGTGTCTCATAGTCTCAATGATTTGAAGAACAAAATAATTTTCCTGCACTTTTAGCATCTTGAATCAAGATCCTGAATATTTCCAACCACAGTGTAGACATTTTAAATTGAATGTTTCAGTGTTGTTGCTGCAATTCTTGTTTGTGGAAACCAGAATCACAATGTTTGATTGCACACAATAAATGAGGCAACCCTAATGTGTGTTTGTGTGTGTGTGTGTGTGTTGCCTAATATCCCCCAGTGTTTTTTACCAGGTCTGTTTTACCCTCCCAGGTACTACTACAACAAAAGGATCCTCCATAAGACCAAAGGCAAGAGGTTCACCTACAAGTTCAACTTCAATAAGCTGGTTCTGGTCAACTACCCCTTCATCGACATGGGCTCTGGTAAGCCTGGACAGACTGGCTGTGTGTGTGTGTGTGTGTGTGTGTGTGTGTCTCTGTGTGTGTGTGTGTGTGTTCAGACATCACCTAATCCTACAATAGGATGGCTAGATCCCATAGGATTACACAGAAGAAGACTATATATTATCTCTCATCATCCTCCTCCTCTTCTCTCCCCTGACTGTCTGTAGGTAGCGGCGTCCCTCAGAGCGCCCCCCCGGTGCCCAGCGCCGGGACCCACTTCCGCTTCCCTCCCTCCACGCCCTCCGAAGTGCTCTCGCCCAACGAGGACCTGCGCAGCCCCGGGGGCGTCTTCAGCGCCGTGGCCCGGCGGATGGCGCGCGGCTCGGTCAGCGACTGCAGCGACGGCACCTCGGTCAACTCCGAGATCGAGGACGGCAACGGGGGCGCGGGAGAAGAGAGGGGTGGGGAGAGAGGGTTGAGCGGAGGAGGAGGAGGAGGAGGCCCCGGTGGAGGAGGAGGAGGAGGAGGAGGAGGAGTAGGCTACCGAAGCATCATCCACCCCCGTCTGTCTCACGAGTCGCTGTTCCGCATGTACGGGCCGGGCAACCCCGCCGGGCACCCGGGCTCCCGCGGCCACACGGGACACAGGGTCCACCCCGATTCCCTGTCCCCCTTCCCCGTGTCCCCTCTCCCGGGGCCGGGGGGACCCACCCTCCTAGCCCCTCCTCTGTCCCCGGCCCTGTCCATGACCCCCTCATCTCATCTCCCCTACACCCCCTCCCCCACCCTGTCCCCCATGTTGGGCTCCCACTTCTCCTTTAACCCGGAAGACATGAAGCGCTACCTGCAGGCCCACACCCAGTCGGTGTACAACTACCACCTCAGCCCCAGAGCGTTCCTCCATTACCCCAACATCATCATCCCTCAGCCCCACCGGCCCGCCGCCGACAAGGCCAGTCTGTCCGGAGAGAGGGGGGAGAGAGCAGCAGCAGGCGGCGGAGGGGGAGAGAGGGGAGGGGAGAGGCACCACCACCCGCCTCTGGCTCACTCCGCCCACCACCACCCCCATCCCCCGCACTCCGCCCACCCCCACTCTCACCCCCACTCCCACGCGATCCACCACCACTCCCTCCACCTGGGTGAGGAGCCCGCGCACATGTCTCCCTTCAAGTTCAAGCTGCAGCCGCCGCCGCTGGGCAGGAAGCAGAGGGACGGTCAGGGCCAGAGTAATCCCAGGCTGAGCTCGCTGTCCTCGGGCTCGGGCTCCATGTCGGGGTCCTCCGGCCTCGGCTCCTCGCTGTCGTTCGGCAGTGACCTGAGCTCAGCCGGTGGCTCAGGCCTGATCTCCGGCTCCTCCTCAACGCAGTCCCTAAACAGTGCAGGCTTGCCCAAGATCAAGGTGAGACACACAAATATCTTTTCCCCTTCATCTATCCTTGCAAAGCTAAGCGGTGACATTAAGAGGGGCTGTGGAAGAATTGTGGAGTAAATCACTGCGAGACCTGTGTGGTATTTACTGCTTAAGTCTTAAAAGGCTGTATTTAACCTTCTCTACTAACGACACTCCATGCCGTCTCTCTCTTTCTGGCTCTAGGAGATTGGAGGGAATGTTCACAAAAAAATCAACTTGTTTTTGGATAGTTGATAGAATTTTTTTAAAAGTTCAGCCGTATTTCCTTTCACATTTCTTCAGAGCAGGTTAAAAAAACACTGGACTCAAATGTCTACACTCATTTATTGTCATTAAGTTGTTCTCCTGTGCTCATATCTCTCTCTCTCTCTCTCTCTCTCTCTCTCTCTCTCTCTCTCTCTCTCTCTCTCCTCTCTTCCAGGTGGAGCCCATCTCTGACATTGAATCGGAGGAAGAGGTGGAGGTGACTGACATCAGTGACGAGGACCCAGATGAGCGAGACGAGGAGTTTGAGCTCTTCTCCCCCCGCCACTCCAGAGCCCCTGTCCACCACTTCGCTAACGGCACAGCCGCACCCCAACACCAACACCAACACCAACACCATCACCATCCCGATGAGGACCTGGACGAGGACGTCTTCAAAGCCCCTGCTCCACCCCCGCCCGGCCTGATGCCCTTCTTCACCTCCCAGCACACACACTCCAATTCACTCCGCGGGCCCCCCACCCTCAAGAGCGAGCCCATCGAGCCAGGGGACAGCAATACACCCCCCCCTCAGACAGGCTCGGCAGGAGCCCCCCAGACTAAGTGCATCCCCCTCAAGCTGCGCTTCAAGAGACGCTGGAGCGAAGACCAGCGCATGGAGGCCTCCCAGGAGGAGTCGGACGACAAGAAAGTACGAGCAGAGGAGGAGAGGGAAAGAGAGAGGGAAAGGAACGGGAGGATGGAGAACGGGACAGGCGGCGGAGACGGGGAAAGCCCGCCCCCGTTGGGGTACGAGGGCTCCTTAGCCACACCGTTGACCTCCCACCGGAGGGTGAGCACTGAGCTGCACCGTGCCACTGCACAGCTGTCTCTGGAGAACAAGGACTGCTGATGACACACACACAGCCGAAACACTAATGTTTTAGTACCTGTAGAGGTGATGCAGGAAAATGTAAATGGATCGTCTATAGTCCCTCTCCCTCACTGACAAACTTAGCAAGATTCCTGAAACCTCCGATGAACTGGGAGCCTAGCCCAACACACACATGAACCCACGCCTCAAATACATCCTGACTTTTGTTGTGTCAGACCCCTGCCTCCAACCCTCCGTCTGGATCAGGGCTCCTCTGGAACATATCCTGGGGGACGAGGGGTTCACTCGGACCCGGCCAGCCCACGAACAGTGACTGAATCGGGGGTAAAATCAGAGGGAGGAAGACCCCCCTTGGCTCCAAGTTCACCTCCCACCTGGCCAGTGCAGCTCCAGATGCAAGTCCCGCCCCAGTAGCACGTCTCCTGCCTTCAGGCCCCCCCCCCCCCCCTCCCCCATCTGTAGGGTGGACCAGTCAGTCACTCTCCTCAGGGGACCCGCCGCTCCTTCACAGCCTAGCAACCAACCCGGGACGATGGGGCGCACACTCTCCCCCACATGCTAGTTTTTCTTTAGAGATGACGGGGCTTCAATAAGTGCCTGTATCTAAAACTCACAGCCCTGCGGTGACGGTGTAAGACGACAAAGAAGGAGGAGTGGGAGGAAGAGGGAGTAACAGAACTGCTAACGGTTAACCCTTCTTTCACTCGAGACGTTCCTAGAAAGTTGGGCAGGTAATGAGAAAAATTGGGGATGAAAGGAAACGGTGTCTCAAAGACTGAAGGGCGGGGGGGGCTGTTGTATGGTGTCTGACTGACAGGACTCCTCGCAAAACTGGCCCACTCCACTCAGGGAAGCCTATCGCTGTACGTTTATTGGATGGACACACACACACACACACACACACACGTAAAAAAAGACCCAGCCAATTGTGAATGGATTCACAGTTGCAGCTTTGCTCATGGACGCTAACCAATGTTCACTGCTACTCAAGGACTACAAACACACACACACACACAAACACACACACTTTCACTCTCTGGCATACTGTTCTCTCGGAGCTTTTGACTTTTGTATACCCTTTTTATTTTCTGTCTCTCTCTCTCTCTCTCCCGTCCCACCTCTCTTTCTCTCGTGGACCACCTGTGGAAAGATCGTAACTCCACTGATTCCAGGAGGAAGCAAGAAATGACCTGAGGAGGAGAGGAGAAGGGAAGCGATGGAGGAGAGTTAAGAAGTAGTTCAGGTGTCTCTGGATA
This sequence comes from Hoplostethus atlanticus, assembly GCA_034670405.1. Classification (NCBI taxonomy): domain Eukaryota; kingdom Metazoa; phylum Chordata; class Actinopteri; order Trachichthyiformes; family Trachichthyidae; genus Hoplostethus; species Hoplostethus atlanticus. The sequence goes on along the minus strand of JAXDDX010000016.1, from coordinate 167,248 downwards.
GAGAGAGCTGCTGAGGGGGACCACGAGGGGGAGAGCAAGAGGGGGGGGGAGAAAGGGCTTTGAGGGCGGGGGCATGAGGTAGGGGGGTCCAGCGAGTCCCAGCAGCAGACGCCTAGTTCACCAGCTTGAGCTCCTCTAACCGTCTTGATAGTGTTAACTCAACCAGCAAACGTTCACACACACAAAACACACATGCGCGACACTGCCTTTTCGTCCCTCAGCTTGCTCCCCCTCTCTCTCTCGGGACCTCCGGCTCTCCCTGTAGTGACCTCCCCCCCCCAGAGAGTGGACCAGAGACTGTGGTGGTGAGCAGGTCCTGGGAGTGTCGGGGACCGCCGGCCTGCAGAGACCTGCAAGAGTCTGAGAACCTGAGAGAGCAGGGACACCTTAGACCTCACACACACTGCCTCTCTATGCCTTGTTTTTATAGCATGTACAAAGTGCAAACTGAGCTCTAATACACACACATACAGACTATATCTTTATATATTCTATATGAAATTATTAAAAGTGAGATTTTAAAGAACCATAGCATTTTAACGATATGATTGATTCAGGATTTTTTGTAAGTGGATTATTTTGAGTCGTGAGAAGCGATATATATATATAAATTGATATGTGACTTTGCTTCTTGCCTCTCAATGGGTAATGGGGGGTGGGGGGGGGGTGGGGGTGGACGGGACACGAAGAGGGGTGGGGGTCCGGATGTCGTCATACTTTTGTTCCACAGGTAAAACAAGCCAGAGAAAAACAGCACAGGCCAGTCTAAGAAAAATAAGACCAGCATTTAAAAACAACAACACAGGACTGCAGCGCGAGAATCATTCAGCTGTACACTTAATCTGCAGTAGTTTGCCCTTTCAGCACGCAGTACTCTTCTCTTTCCTGTGTACAGTCGAGCACAGTGGGATATTCCATGGCTCCTGGCCCGAGTAGGCCCGGCCTCAGGCGACCACTCCAGGCCCTGTGTGTGTGGATGAGCTCTGAGTTAACCCAGGATCGCTCATGGGTTATTAGTGAAGTGGAAATCCTGACTTTTCTCTTATGCCTGTTAGCGTAATGCTCCACAATTTGCAGCAGCACTGGATTAGGCTCCCAGCCAGCTAGGGGGAGAGGGGGGTAAAGGGGTTTTAATCATTACTGTAAGATAGCCTGGAAAAGCTGCAAGTATGACATGTGAGGCCTGACCTGAAATACTCTCTCCTCAAGCTATGCACACACGCACACGCACACACACACACACACACACAGATTCCTCAGCACATGTTCCACACACACATTGTGACTCTGCCCCTTTGATGTTTTAATATCCTGGAGCTCTCCATCTCTGTAGCCAGGTCAAGCAGGCATCTGATTGGTTAACTGTATCATGCTGACCGGCGGCCCGCCCTGAGCCAGCCACTCCCTGGCCGGCGATGAGACCGATCTATAGCAGGGAACTGTGGGATAGATGGCCTCCAGGCCGTCTGTGTAGCCGGGCTGATCGAATTTCCTCATCAGACCCCTGTGGTTTGAATTTGGAGCATGTCACAACATGCACACATGCACACACATGCACACACATGCACCCACCCCCACCCACAACAAGTCCTGTGTCTGTATTTGAACTGACAGCTGCCTTATTACTACTTTTCATATCTAAGCAACAGATTAGGCATCAGTCTGCCTGCTCTGCATTTCTCTCTTTCTCTCTCGCTCTTTCGCTCTCCTATTTTCTATTAGATTTTTTTTCTCACTCTATTTGAAGCGTTGTCTAACTTCCTGCTAGCTGTGGCATGATCTGACTCAATCATGATAGTGCGGGGTGAGATTGATTGGAGGACGGTTGAAGCACGGTAGACAAATGGCACAAAGATTACATTTCTCTATCAAAGTTCTTAAGAAAAGAAGATTTCTCTCTTTATTTTTGATGTCAATATTGCTGTTGATTATTATTGTTATTATTGTTCTCATTGGATTATTTACCTCTTCCCCCCTGGCATTATTATTCCATGGCTCTGTTAGCTATTGCTTTTATGTTGTGTACATCACTTTGGATGATGTGGACCCTCCCCCTCCTTCCTCAAAGCTTTTTGACCCCTACCAGATCCCCTCTCCGCGTCTTTGTAGTAGTTTTTACAAATGTAAGATAACTAAATATGTAATATTAATTCTGAGAACAGTTGACATGCTGACAGAGGAATAACAGCAGGGACTGAGAGGGGGGGGGGCGGGGCGGAGGAGTTTATTTCGGGGCAGAGGGGAATGATTTTATCTTTTTGTCACGTATTGTAATTTTTATTTTAAAATGTTACTTTTCTCTCTCTCGCTCCCTCTTGTATATTTTTTTCCATTTTTTGGGGATTGTATCATTTTAAAAGAAGAAAAAAGATGTGTATTGTTTTACTGTGTAAAGGTCTATCTCTATTTCTCCCTTTCTTTCTCTCTTCTTTCTCCCCAAGCAGTTACATAACACTCAGATGGAGAGAGTTAATACCATGATGTAACATTGAATTTCTCCACTTTAATTCTTTCGTGTTTTTTTTTTTTTGTTTATTTTTTTTTTTCAAACTTGTAATTAAGCTGTAATCAGGGTTAATTAAAACTGGTTAAACCCCAATATGAGTATCGCCATGTTTGTTTACGACTGCTCGTTGTTTGATGATATCCATATTTATTAATGACATATAGCCAGATTTTTATTACCTGGCTATTTGTAAACAAAGGGATTAACCTCTGACCCCTCCTCTCTCCAACAATAAAAAAAAAACCAGCCATATGGCAAGAGGAGAGGAGCACCGGACCTGGTTACCGATCTACAGCCTAGTTTCATGAGGGTTTGCTCGCCTTGGTTTTGGGATTTCACTGATTCCCACCCCAAGGCCACTTTAGCACACGGTGACACTTAGAAATGCCATAGAAAACATTGTACTTTGCTTATAAACCTTTATTAATTATCTCTTCAGCTTTGAGACATGAAAACATCTTCACAAAGCTACAGCATGTACTGGTAAATTGTTGATTACAACACTGATAACAAGGCAGCCACTTGGGAACAGCTATTTTTTTGAAACTAGTTGATTCAGATTTTCCATCATTTTTACATTGGAAGAGGTTTTAATGACACTGCTACCACTGACAATAAAAGTAAAGCCTCTGGATTCAGATCTGCCCTGTGTGTGAACACTTCAACTCATAAACAGACAGTGGCCGTGGCCCCGTGCTTTGAACATGAGTCTCTCGTTTCCTCCCATCATCAGTGGTTGGTGGGAGGATGAACTGGGCCACGCGCACACAGAGCTGCGGTGATGCAGAGGCCTCGAGGTTGTACGTTCAGTGCGCGATGAGGAAAAGCACTTTGTCTGCGGTGTTGCTGCCCACTCGTCCACATAATACTCACATTAGCGTGACGTCAATGGGTGCCTTGTCTTAGGGGCACTTGGGGGCGAGGAGGTGGGGGATGAGCTGCTGGGGTGATGATGCAAGTTGCTACGCTGGATTGTCGCACTTTGTTTTTGATGTATGTGAGACGAGACCTTTGCACACCTATTATCTGTGTGCATATGCCAGTGGGAGGCAATGAGGTCAAAGCCTTGTACAAACCTTCAAATAAACTCCTGTACACTGCGACCGTGCATTGCTGGTGAACATGTATTGACGTTTCGGTGTTAAAGGCTTTAACTCTTTGTTAGTTATTTATTTTGCAGCAAAGAAACAGAATACACAGATATTCCAACTAATATAGTCTTCTAATATAGAATATAAATATAATATAGAATTCTTATGTATTGGTGTAACCCACTTTAACCTTTATTAGGGTCAGTGTGCCAGATGACAGCTGTGTGTGTGTGTGTGTGTGTGTGTGTGTGTGTGTGAGGAGCAGAGATTCTTACTGTTAACATGGTGCCTCAGCCGTCCAGGTGTCTCATCAGAGGAGAGAGAGGAGGCCACAGGAGCTCTCACCTGCACCACTTCCCTCTTCTTCGCTTTCTCTGAGCGCCTGCTTTCGCAGAAACCTGCACAGTGTATGTGTGTATGCACTACACATAACCACAAATTGTGCATTGTGCACACCGTGCACACCAAAAAGTCCTTGTGAATGCACAGAGTCCTCTTACATGCTCTGTGAGAGATAACGCAATGTGACATATACAGCGGCGTAGTGCTCTGCACCTTGGCCACATCCTCTACTATACAGAGAAAAACTCCTTGACTCACCACAACACATACAGGAATGAGGCATTTTGACAGTCACAGAAACTTTTTGCACCAAAGGACAAACCACATTCATGTCGGTTGTCTGAAATTCTGTTGCAATTTTCTGTTCCTTTTCTCCTTATTTCCTGCCAATCTTTTTCTACTGAAGTGAAAGATCAGTATCTCAACTAATGGGAACTGAAATGTCATTGATTGACATTGATGTAAAGGGGAAATAGGCTTATTCAAACAAATAAACATCATGTTTGATGCAATAAAGTAGAGTTTTTATTATATACATCAAAAACATCTTGACACTTTGTTCTCTCTATGTTTAGTCATTTTATATTGAATGTCTCCCCCTGCTGTTGGAATACCGTACTGCCGCTGATATAACCAAAAGTTGTTAACATTTTTCTTAGTGTTGTTTATTTTGTGGCGACTGTATTTGTGCTTAATTCGTCATGATATGAATGAAGTTGATAGGAAACAGAATTTTTGTATTTCCTTTGGATTCGGTGATTTGTTTTGTTCACAACATTGCTTTGAGTTATTAGTAACTCAAAGTAATCTCCTCATGATCCAGCCTATCCGTATACATCTGTAAGGTTACAACATAATGTACCCTTAGCCATGCTTGTTTCCCCATTTCGTCTAAAGATGGGAATGTGGCCGGAATCTGTGACAGTGGGTTGCTGCCCATGCCCACCGAGTCCCGTCGACTCCTCCGTGACATGACATGCACCCCCTGGAACAGCTGGGTGGTGTAAAGTTACTGTGACAAAGAATGCAGGGAGCACACAGGGCCTACTGTTCTCCACGCTGCGGCTCGTGTGGAAGTTGGCCCCCCGTACCTCCTCCGTTAGGCTTTAACGATGCTCTCGTGTGCTTTCCGTACCAGCCTGTTTTTCTAACCCTTCATCAATGTCAGGGAGCTGCAGCAAATCACTGATGAAGTTTCACATCAACATAGCTGTCTAGGCTACACAGTGAGTTTATTAAGAAAGGTGTGTGAAAGGGTAAGGATTTATGAAAAACACACAAGCACACGCACAGACATTCTTTCACACTGGTTTCATCTCCAGGTTTATCTGTTTTAACCAGTGTGTGCTGACGTATGACTGCTCCTCTCCCCTAAACCTTTAACCCTGCAGAGTTTAAGTGGGGGCATTTATCAGACCTAATCGTTCCTAGCTGCCAGTGCAGTGTGGGTGCATGAACATGTGTGTGCATGAACATGGAACAGTGGTTGTGTGTGTGTGAGAGGGTACATAATGTGTGTGCACGCTGCCACCCACTATAGAAGCTACTGTAGTGCTTATTCAGAAGGAGGCTGTGTCTGCTGACACTTGATACACAATAAGCCCCTCCCACAAGAATGCTGTCCTTCCATAGAAGCCCGAGGTAAAGAGTCTGGAAGTTGGGCAGGAAGAACTAACAGCACATATCTACTGAAAGGCTCTTGGCCCCTTTTGTAAGAGCCCTTTCATTGACTCCTCAGTCTCATTGGCTCCAGGTAACCTATGGACTTTTGAAAAGGTGACAAAAACCAGAAGTCTTCGCAGTCCCCCCATAAAGAATAAACTCAGGGTACAGTGATGCACAGAATTAAGACAATTTATTATCCCATGAATCGAAACTGAAAATGTTGAAGGTGCTCAGTGGTACAAAAAAGTGCTCGCATAAAAAAGATGAGCCTTGAGCAGCAAAACGAGCCACCTCACCGTGATTTGTCTTTGATGGATGTTCGAAACCCGAGGCCCCGTGTGATGAATCCATTCCCATGGTAACAAGACTCCATCGCTACAGGGTGCATGACTTCATGGAAGTTTCCCCAAACTACCCTGTCCTTAAAACCAGAATTGTTGCCTTAGTTTTATTTAAGCACGCCCTGTCATCGTTTTGAAACCAAAAGAATCTTTCACTTTTCCATTTTTATCATTTCTTCCCTCACATGCGGACAGAGCTTCCACACATGCAGGGTCCAGGGTTTGATGGAGCAGGGTCTGACTTGGCTGGGGGTCAGAGGTCAGGGTCAGGGTCAGGGGTTATGCTACTGTGAGCGTCTGCTGTAAAGAGCCCAGAGCCGAGAGACATTCCAGATGTGGGTCTGTGTGCAGTGAGTTTACAGACTTGTTTATTGTTGTGTGTTTGATCTTAATACGCATCACCAGTTTCCATGCAGTGACCTCTGTCTGTGTGCAGGCTGTTATTCACAGTTTATTGTTGTTCTTCAGTACATATTAGTAGTCTAGCTATGCTTTATGTAAGTTTCCTCCTCTGTTGCTTGTCATTAACAATTGATGTCAGCCTCTCCCCCTCTCACGGTCTTCCTCTGTTTCTTTCTTGTATTTACTTTCTTCAACTCTTGTCTGTACCTGAGGCCAGTCTGACACCAGAGCCCAGCAGGGGGGGGGCGGGTCTCTGGTGTTTGATTGACAGGCCAGTGATGAACACGCAGAGAGGAAGGTGAAGGGTGAATGTCAGAGGTTAGGGTCCCATGGAGAGGGGGAGTGGTGAGCAGGGGAAGGAGAGAGGGAGACTTGCTAACAAGGAGGGGGGTGGGGGGGTGTAGTTATTTATTCTCCCCTAGTCACCAAGAATGTGCCAAAATCTATCTATCTATCTATCTATCTATCTATCTATCTATCTATCTATCTATCTATCTATCTGAAGCAAGAAAAAAAGAAAATATAATTTAAAAAAAACTCCAGATGAAGGTAAAATATGTACAGAAAACTCACAATGTCTCTTCTTCTGAGACTGGGGACGTTTGGGCGGGAATACTTTTACAGTCTGATGGCTGTTGGTCCAAAGGTGCATCTGCATCACCTCACCATAGCGGGGGTGGGAGTTGTTTTCGGGGGTTTTCAGTTTTGTCCTCATCCTACCCTCCACTACTGCCTCCAGGGTGTCCAGGTTCAGACCTAGAACAGAGCCAGCCTTTTTTTCCTCCACTTGGTTCATCATGCCTGCCTCCCCCCCACCTTAATGCTGCCTGATTACCACTAATTCACAGACCACGTAGCATACACTGAAAGAGCTGAGCCTCCTCAAGAACAACAGTGCCTCTGGGTTGTCAGGCCAGTTGAATTTGTCCCCTGGACTGTTGGACTGCATCATCTCGGGTGTCAGAAATCCACGTCCAGCTCCTTTGTCTCACTGGCATTGAGCTGGACGGGCACGTACTCCGGTGATGGAAACACTGATATGAACATACACATAGTAAACACTAAAGACTAAACACATTGAAACCTAACAAAAGCATAGAGATCATATTTAGATGCATCCACTGTCTTTAAGATGTTTGGGAGCTAGCTACCAGAAAGGGCTCACCTTGTAAGTTGCAGTGTTAAACAATTACCGCTAGATGTCGCTCTAATTCAACACTTAATCGGCATTACGCATGTTCTCGCTCCTTTACACACACACACACACACACGCACGCACACATATAGTCGTGTAAATACAAGGACTCTTTCAACCGATCAGCACTTTCGTTTCTTTCAGTCTACACATTTCTTCCCTCTCATCACAATGCTCCAGTGAGAAAGGAACACGCATGCATCCGACGACACCGACAGGGGGCGCTGCTATGAGACCCTGCCTGGCTGTCTGTCTCAGCATGAGTCTGGCTGTCTACTACCAACAGAGTAGGGGATTATGTAATGTTTACTATTATGGTACTAGCTTTGGCCGGCTAGTGCATGTGCTCTTCCTCCCTACCGGTGTCAAAGGCCACGGTGCAGATCCTACACATCAAAGTTATCAAAAGTATAATGCACATTCCACTTTTGTCTCATCTCAAACATCCAAATCTTTGTCAGGACAGAGCCGAGCTGCCTAATTATGGGATGCCATAGTAGCCTCCCTGCCGCCCTGCTCACACGGTGCACCGCTTGTCTCCTACTACTTGCAGTACAAACACGGGGTTAGCCGAGTTTACGCTAGACCACGCCCCCTTGGTCCAGCTGGTGGCAACACTTGTGATGACATCATCGCCTCGTTCGGCTATTGGCTGGAAGACATCTCACACCTGCCCAATCGCCTGTCGATGAAGTGACGTCAGCCAAGATCGGCCCGTTCGGTTCTATGGGATGGGCGGGGCAGAGTAATTACCGACGTCAGAGCGAGCGGAATACAGTGCCATGATTGGGTGAAGACCACGAAGTGAGGGTCTGTTGCTGAGAGAAAAGAAAAAGGGAGAGAGCAGTTGCGAGGAGGACCGATGCCTCAGCTGCGCCGCAGAGGAGCTCTCCATCTCTGAAACAAACTTTTTGAATACACATTTGTGTTCAGTCTCCTGCTCTGTCCGCTCTGTTTCCATCATCGTTTTACTTGTCATGATTTGTCAAATTCAAAAAGTGGTAATAGGTAGGCTACTACACAATTTAGAGTAGCAGAATAACCGCATTGTGGGGCTTTAATCTCGTTGTACCAATTTATATCTTGACAAGAAGGGGTGATGCATTATCACCGTCTGCCCAAGGATGCCACTTGTGCTGTCAATTATGGTAAACATACTCCTTTTCAGAAGAGGAGGGGGCATTTGTGCCTTTCTATTGGCTTTCACTGACTTGGCCCCTCCTCTTGACCCGCCCACATACTGTTCCTATGGTTCCCAAAGCCCTTATTGGATACTGTAAAGTTTGGGACAGTGCACCGGTTTGGCCCAGCATCTTTCTACCATTCGCTGGTTAATCCCGTCAATCAACTGGATTTTGACAGCTCGCCACGCCCTTTACTTCGCAGCGTCAACGCTGATAGGCTACTGTACCTGTCACCGACCTCTGATTGGTCAGCTTGCCCAGCTGTTAGTGGTTCATTCACCATTTTGTGACTGTAGTGGAAAAGAGACTGATAGTTTTTATCCTTGTTTGAGTTTCTGTGGGGAAAAGACATGTTTTGCGGAGGAAAAGTAAAGTGTGATTGTGGACCACATAGTCTTCGCCGACAGCCAAGGATGTTATCCGGAGTTGTTCAAGCCTCCTCATCTGCAAAATAGGACCATAAATCTTTCTCTCACGAAGTGAAACGTTCTGTTTGGGTGAGTCGAAACTAAGTTAGCAAGGCAGTGAAGCTCAAACGACTTGAATTTTCTATTCCAGGAACAGCAAGCTAACATTAGATATAATCAACTACCCACGGTCGGTCGGTCGGTCCGATAGCGTCCAAAGAAATGGAGTGACACAGCTTGCGAGCCAAGGAAGAGACGAGAGACAGAGAGGAGGGGAGGGGGGTGTACAGCCTAAAACTTTGTCAAATGTTTTACTGCAGAGTCTACTGGACGTGCACGAGATGTTTTAGCCGTTGTCGGTTCGCGCTGCAATATTGTGGTTAACACCATATACTTTTCATCGAGCTTAGTTTGTGAGTTTGCGTAGAATAATGCTAGCGTAGTAAAATAATCGACCTATTTGCAGCATTGCCCCTTTTCGTGCAGCCAAATGTTTACCAATAACCACGCTGTGTCGATCGGTGTGTTTAAAATGCAGCGAAGGAACTGAAACACAACATCCGAACACAGCGTCCCATTTCCTTGTGGTCTGGCTACTGACGTTGTCATTATCTT